>CM040472.1:17726728-17804878 GCA_022758105.1 Pangasianodon gigas | reverse complement strand
GCTATACTCTCTGCTCACATTCAGCCAAATGCTACAAAACTGATAGGACGCCGCTTCACAGTGCAGGTGGATAATGACCCTAAACATACTGCGAAAGCAACTCAAGACTTTTTGAAGGCAAAGAAATGGAATATTCTTCAATGGCCAAGTCAGTCGCCTGATCTTAACCCAATAGAGCATGCTTTTCACTTACTGAAGACAAGACCGGAGGCAGAAAGACCCACAAACAAGCAGCAACTGAAGGTGGCTGCAGTGAAGGCCTGGCAAAGCATCTCCAGGGAGGAAACTCAGAATTGACTGCAAAGGATTTTCATCCAAGTATTAAAATTATGGTTATATTTACAATTATGTCACTTTGTCCAAATACCTTTGAGCCCCTGAAAATGGAGGTACTTTGTTGAAAATGGCTGTAATTCCTAAATGATAAATGCCATATTTCTGTGGAACCTCTTAAAATAAAGCTGAAAGTCTACACTTCAATCACATCTTGATTGTTTTATTTCAAATCCATTGTGGTGGTGTATAAAGACAAAATCACAAAAACTCTGTCATTGTCCAAATACTTCCGGACCTGACTGTATGCTTGAAATACAGATGCATTCATAAGGCATTATACACATTGTTATACTTATTTACGCTTTATAGCTAGATTTATTATGCACTGTGAATTATTAACATGATTATACCACCAATACCAATTGAGCAAGCTGAATGTCTTTCATATTGGTGATATAATGAGTAATAAACAATGATTATAATGCATTAACAATATATAAATGCATTATAAACATGTCTATAAACAGTACTACCTTTTCATAGACAATTATACCAAATGTGCATATTGATTTATGAATGCTTTATAATATATTATGAATTTATGTCATTACAGCCTTCAATGGCCTTCGTAGAAAGTGTTACCCAACGCAGTTTGTGTAAAATCTCAAAGAACAAACCTGTGATTAATATATATATACTATGCAATATTATTATATTAATTAATATAGGGCCACTTTAAACCTTCATAAGCTCTTAATTACAATATACATAAATGTTAATAAATGCTTATTCCATGAGGTGATCGCTGTCATTTGGACAGTTTTTTTTTTTTTTTTTTTATGTAAAGTTGACATAACAGCTGAGTCAAGTGAATTTTTATTATGACACTTTTTCGGCTAACCTGCATTATAACAACTGACTAAGTCATCATAAGGTTCTTTATTATGCATTGTGAATTAACATAATTAAAATAAACTCGTTAGAAGGGTATGACAACTGAATGAGTTCCATTGTTAATTATTACAGTGTAATGATTATCATTGTTATAACCTTCATATAAACTCTGTTATTATAATGTAATGGCCTTGCGATATGTTCCTACTGACGCCTACTAAAATTTATATATATTTATATGGCTTTATATCAGGTTTATTTAGGTATTGTGTAGCTTTATGAACACCACGCCTACACAAAGTGCCAAAATTGACTAAAGGAGTCTGTATAACAGCTGAATTCTATTAGAAAGCATCTTTATAAAGGTTTGTAGATTCATGTCAGTTATGAAGGTGTTATGTAGCCCTATGAACACTCTCTTGAAGTATAGTGTTACTTGGAAAGTCTAATCAAGACTTCTGTCTCACTTCCTCTCTCTTGACAATGAGCAGTCTGTCTCCTGGAAGATAAGAGACCGTCTTAATGAGCTCTCAAACTGTCCCACATCTTCATCTAGACTCTCTCTCTCTCTCTCACTCTCTCTCTCTCTCTCTCTCTCACACACACACACACACACACACAGAAACCTCTAATCCCTCCATCTGCACTTCAATTATTCATGCATCACCCTGCCAGGATGGTTGGCATTTTCTCTGTGATTATTGCTCTGTGTCCGGCTCTGTTTCTGTGAGAAAGGCGCTGCCCTGTTGTCCGAGTGCTGCTCCTCGTCGACCTTCCTGGATTAAACACACTATTAAAGCCTGCAGCCCAACACGGCCCAAAACGTCGCTGTAGTCGCCTCACTGATGCTGTGCATGGCAATACAATGAAAACTTTAAGAGGTAAAACTAAAGAACCTTGTTAGGGATGTGGCTTGCTGCATTTCTGAGAATAAATGTACTTGGAAAGGGATTATAATGAAAAGGAACAAAAAATCTGTGCATGTGCAGCTTCACTGTTACAATTATTGATTCGAGTATGAGTAGGTTTTATGGTACTTGTCAATACCGGATCCGATACTGAGTAAGGTGCTTAGTATTAATCAGTCAGGGGCGTCATGGAACAGTTTATTTACCCCTGTTTAGGTTGCTTGCTAGCAATGAACTCCTCGGGCTGAGTTTTCTGTTTAAGATGTTATGCCATTTAAACAGTATCATTAATAGAGAGCGTAAGGATGGTTGACCTCGCAAGCAAAGTGTAGACACAGGCAAAATAAAGTGTGTGTCTCAGCGCTCAGTGCTCGCTGAAATGAAGTGCTCTCACACTTCACTTCAACACTTTCTTTCTCTGCATGCTGCTTCATTGCTCCATACTCACAAATAACACTGTGGACGCAATTTTGCACTCATTACAGCATCTTGCACTCATTTTTAATGACCACGCTTTCTATTAAACACACTGTTCGAACACCATGAAGATGTTTTATCAGGTTACTAGTGCATTATAGGAAGATGCTATAGTTCCTCTTCTTGAAATTTTTCACAGTTTGCAGTCTGATTTGCTTTAACTGCCATCATTAAGCATGAAATACGTCGAGAACGTCGTCATTTCACGCTGTCTGGTCATTAGCTCAGCAATGTACACTAGGTTTAGCATCTCCTGGTATGAGATGTTGATTTTGGAGCTTTTTTTTTGTAAATGATCCCTGATATCAGTATCAGTATCGACGTAATTATAATCAAACACAGTCTCTCAAATATAAACTGATCTACTGATTAATTCCTCCAGAAAGCCAGTCTGTTTATGTGAAGTTATAAGCTTTTTTTTTTAAAATAAATTTCAATATTTATAGCTGTTACAATCCCAAACACCAACCCAGAACATTTGCACACATTATTTTATTCATCTTCACCCTTGAGTTAATTACACTCTTATTGTCTGAACTTGTCTGAGTAACAAGAAGAGGTGGAAATGAATATTTATATGAACCCGGGGAACATGTGTTTCAGATGAAGTGACCGTGTTTACAGTTAGATCAATACTGAAGAGCCAAGCATCTATTCTCATAGACGTTAATTGCACTATTTTAATAATTCATACGCAGAACTGAAATGGGTTCCTGTGAACTTTTTAAAAGGTACCACATTGTAAGGGTGGGTTTCTGATTAATCTGAAGGAGAACGAGAGAGAGAGGGAGAGAAAGAGAGAGAGAGAGAGAGAGAGAGAGAGGACATGGCTACTTTTAAAAAAGAGAGGTGGGACTTCCAGACACTTATCTGTAGTTTTTGATACCTATGGAAGTATTTTCCGGACAAACTTCAAAAGCAGTTGGAAATTGTATTTGCAATTGTGTTTCCTATTTGTGGACGCATAAATTGTGACAATGCAAATGCAAATCACGTATTACCATTTGCATTTTCGTTTACACGAATATACAATGTGTGCCAAATTTCAAATGGAAACACAAAGCCCATTTGCAATTGCATTTCCCATGTCTTACAAGTTATGACCCTGTCACAGTGAAATAGCAATAGCAATTACCCCATTTGCTATTTCACTTCCTCAGATCTCGTGCATGGAGCCTGACAAAATTCAAATAGAATCATAATTCCCTTAGCATTTGCATTTCCGATGCCTTGCACAGAAACCTGTCAATCAATGTTGGGGGTGGGACTATACTACGGCGCATATTTGTATTCGGAAGTGTATTTGGAAGACAAGAAGGAGAATGTGCAGATGATTGTGCTGATGCTTCACTCCTGCATGGAGTGCGCATGACCAAGCAATGTGGCGAAAAGATCATCCTTAATTTGGGGTCAGAAAACAAGATGAGTGACAATCGCAAATGAAATAGCATTTAGATGCATTTTAATACCACAGACAACATAAAGGCAGAATGTAGAATTTATAAGGTAAAAATATCATATCAAGCAGGGTCTACTAACAACCTTCACAGGCATATTTCGAATTTTACATCCAAATCTGCACACTGTAGTTTAGTTTTTATTTGTTACATGGCACACGTGGTCTGTTTTGAGTGTTTTGATGTTTTTACATTATTTAAGATTTTTATACCAAACATAATGTAAAATTATGGTATTCTGGAAATTATAAGGTTTAGTATAATTACATTGAATTAGTGATATATGTGGACGCATACCAATCACAGGTCAAAACATTGCTAAATTTGGCTGAATTATAAAAGCCAGAAGTGGTACTAAATGAAGGACCGTTTGGGAGCCGAAAGAGCCGGCTCTTTTTTTTTTTATTCAAGAAACATGAACATTATACACTTTCATTCAACCGCAAATATTAAACATTATACAGTTAAGTGTGCCGGCTCTTATTGCTGAGCTGAGCCAAATGATCTGGCTCAATAAAGAGAGCCGGCATTCCCATCACTACTTATTGGCCGTCAATTGTGACTGACGTCACTTCCAAATACAAACACGCCCTGTAGTATAGTCCCACCCCCAGCACTGAGTGACAGGTTTCTGTGCAAGGCGTCGGAAATGCAAATGCAAAGGGAATTACATTTGAGTTTTGTCAGGCTCTATATGCGACGCAGAGGAAGTGAAATAGCAAGCGGGGTAATTGCCATTGCTATTTCAATATGACAGGGTCATAACTCGTAAGACATGGGAAATGTAATTGCAAATGGATTTGAGTTTCCCTTCGAAATTTGGCAGCCAGTTTCCTGTTGTAACCAGACGGAGGATGGGGGAAAAAAACGGTGATATTAAGAAAAAAATAATAATTCAAACATCCTGTGATTAATTCCTCAGAGTCACAATGATCCCAGCTCCAAAAAACAGGTGAAAATTTTGTTGTGACATCTTAAATTAAACACTTTTAACTTAGTACTTTGTGTTATTGTCCTACACTATAACTATTCCACAATCACACATTTTAAAAAAAAATGTCAGGTCTCAACTTTTTGTTTCTAAATTTGGACACAGTGAAGCAACCTTCTATTTTGGTGTGATGGCCTTTCAGCAAAAATCAGTGGAAGATTGTGATAGCTCCGCCCCCTCTGCTACAACCAATAAGGCCTGTTATATAATCTACACAAGTACACAAAGGTGAGCGCAAGTGTGTGAGGTAACGCAAGTCTTTTGCTTACGTTCCTTACACATTTTCCGGAGTTAATAAACAGCTAATCCACAAGGGGACAGCAAAGTAAAGAGGGCAACAGAAGAGAGATTTAAAATGGCTACTATTTCCAGAAATGCATACGTGTGGAACAATGTGTCATGTTACAAATTTTGGACGCACACAAATTCTACGTACATGGGCCAGGACCGCTCCATGCAGAGCCCTTTCTTACATAAAAAGTGTTTTGCCTCCCACACATAATTTTTCAGCATTTTTTCTACATCAGTCAAGTATAAATAGTACACATTTCACTGAAATTTGTACTAAAGATACAATATTTAAAACACAGCTGCAGTATTTCATACTTTTATAGCAAAATATGCAATATACATTCACATATTGCTTGGCTGCTTGTCAACTCTTTTTGTACATAAAGATATGAACACAGCTAAAGGAAGCAATCTCTGTACTGTTGCAGAAATACAGAATATAATTCCTGGCTGGGAGTCTGCTGAAATGCCAATGAGCTGCAGGCTGAGCTGATCAGGTCTGACTGAAAGGCCCAGGGTAAAATTTGAACCTTTTAATCCTGCAGCTTGAAACAGACTGGACATCTGATCTCTCCTCCATCCGCCACGCAGTATCACGAAGAATAAGAGGAGAAGGGGATTAAAGGTGAAGTCAGAACACTGTGCGGAATATGTGGTGAAGTTTCTCCTCATATTCCAGTGTGTGTGTTTTACACAGTGTTTGTTGGATGAAAATGCGATCCTGGTCAGGGAGGAGGGTGAATCTGGAGTCTATCCCTATCCCGGGAACATTAGGAGCGAGGTGGGAAAACCTGGATAGGACGCCAGTGCATCCACACACACATTCCAGTCCACATACATGCATGTTTTTGGGATGTGGGAGGAAACTGGGGAACCCAGAGGAAACCTTAAAGTTGAAGGGTCAAAGTATGTTATAGGCCGAAAAACTTGATTTTGGCAAAACCCATTTTCTTTTCTTTTCTGTTTTTTGTTGTTGCTTTGCCAGAATTCAGCCACAGGTTTTCCACACCGCCACACCATCATGATAATAACAGTAAGAGATGCGCATAAAAAGCCCTGAAACACCAATTTTGATGTCAACGGCACGTTGCAGGTGTAAATAGTTGTATCGTGTAGCCAAGGCTATTTTCACCCAAGTGCGAAGTGTCTTTCCAAAAATGTTTCGCAATAATGGAATTTATTTTGTGTTATTGTGAGTTTTTGTTCATTTGTTCGCTTGGTGAGAGGCAGGATTCACCAAAGCCACACAGCACAAGGAAACAAAACTGACACTTGACACATGCATTAGATCAGCGCAGGGCTATTAGAGTAAAATTCGTAAAGTTCCAGGTACATAAACTTCCTTGCTTACAAACATCTGAGTAAGTGACTAGTAACAACAGTTACCTTTTAATTAGAAATGCCCAGGATCAGCATCACGCCGATGTCAGCAAAAAAATTGAAATTCTTTATTTTTGTAATAATGAAAACATTATTACATTTAAAATTACATGTTAAATGTAATAATGTTATATATACAATATAATATAATAATATAGTAATAATATATAAATAAATGTTATATATAAAAGACGTTTTTGTTAGGATTGATTTTTGCTTTGTTATATTTGGAGTGTAAATGATTTTTGTGTGAAAGCTATGTATTCTTTAACTTAAAAAAAGTCACTTTTTTTCAGCTTAGTACTTTGTAAAGAAAAAACTACCAGATGGGTATCAAGATCAGCTGATACTCAAGGTTTCAGGTTCACGTTACTACTTATGTCTTGTGCGATGAACTCTGAAACAGAGGTGTAAGACAGACCAATCCTGCCTGCTCCTGCAGTTATTACTACTGATTTCCACCCACACACAATATATCCTTAGTGGGTTCTGTTTCCCATAATATAAACCAAATCATCGTTTACCACCATCCGTGACTCTGAGCAGGATGAAGACAAAGGAGTGAAAGGTGTGAATTCATCACACCGAGCCGTGCTTGTTAATGAACGTGGTCTTTCTTTGTCCTGCAATCTTCATATCTGATGCCTATATTAATGTAAAGACCTGTGAGTTTTTAGCCCAATGCACACCTCTGAACACTAAACTCATGACACACAGCTGTTTTGGACTACAAGCAGAGAATAAACGCATAATTCTCTGTTCATTTTGCTGTCAACTTTTCTTTTTTAAAAAAAAAAAAAAGTCACGTCATCACTTCACAATATTCAGACCATAAACAATAAATGAATACCCTTTCTGACCTCTCCAGCTCTCTCTGTAGCTAGTCTCAGGTCTGATGAGCTGTGTTCAGCTAAATAATTTACATAAATCAATGTGATTGGATAAACTGAAACCGATGATCTGCTACAGAAGGCTCATGTTTAAAGAATTAGAGTCGCTGAACTACAGGAAGTTCTCTTCTTACATTGATCAGCTCTGCTACAGTATTTTTTGAGTCCTGGGTTCTGTATGGTGAAATATTTTGTGTCTGGATGGTGGTCTTCCAGTTAACGATACCTGGAGATTCAATCAGCAGGCAAGACAGGCAATCCACTGGTCCAAAGTGAAGAAGCTGGACTTCACTGAAAGAATAAGACTCTTTCCAAATGTACAGGTTTTAATCAGAGCCGTGACGGAGTGACGGAGATGGAGGAGAGTGGAGGAAGTGGTGGAGAAATTATTTACGCCTTGTCCACCAGCGCAGTGCAGTGCCTGAGGGGTCCAAGCACCTGCTGCTGAGTGTGAGTGCTGCCATCTTTCTGATCTGCGTGTGTGTCTGTGTGTGTGTATGTCTGTGTGTGTGAGAGAGAGAGAGAGAGAGAGAAAGAGACTGAGTAAAGTTCACATTTATTAATCATGCCCTCACAAATAGCACCAGCACTGCATGTGCCACTGCATCCCCTTCCCCGACCTGAAACACCTCAAACGAGTGTTATGTGGACAAAAGGTTTCATCCAGCGCCATCATGGATTCCTCGGTTTTAAATTCCATGTAAAACTTACAGCAGAGGATTCCCATTTCAGAAAAAAACAATAAACAACCACACAACAAAAAAGATAACACTTTCTATGAAGGCCATATCTATAATGAACTATAAATACACCCAAAGTCACAATACAAGCATAAGTGATTATATTCTGTACATTATATTTTAATGAAAAGGCATTACAGTTTATAACAATGTTTATAATGCATTTAGAAATTATTAACATGATGCATTATGAGTAGGGTTTATAACACATTATTTCTACAAAACCATAGAAATTCAGGCCCAGTTTGCTTAATGTGTTGTTGTTGTTGTTGTTGTTGTTGTTGTTGTTTTGTGACATTCTAAGCAATACCTTTCGTCACCAGCCTCCTTTTATTAATATCAAGAGAGAAATAGACAAAAATGTTACTGAGAAACCGCAAAGCGTAAAATCCTCTGTCCCTGAAAAAGTTGGAAAACTTCCTGACTGTTACAAAGCGCTGACACTGGAGACTCCTTCCATAAATGTTAATTAAATAAACATCTTCTTACAGAAAACTTCACCATATCAACAATTACACACCTTTTTTATTCCGTTTAAGTGCACCGTCCGCTGTACCAGTCCCTGTGAATGAGCTGTTGCTATAGAAATGATAACGTATTAGAACGATTGCATTAATATAAACTTGTGATTTGCAGCTGCACTACTGTCCGAGCTGCTGTTATAGAAAACTAATCAACACCGATCATAATGACCAATCAGATCTGAGAATTCGAAAGCACTGTGGTATAATATGTTTTAACTCCATCAGATTAAGAACAGCTAGACTAGGAAGATGAAACGATGTAATGGCAGTTTGATTTGAAAAGGAGAGACATGTTTGGGAAATGTGTTTAAAGTAGTCAATTTGCTGCAGTTTCAGCTTCTGAGATCTGAAATCTGAGTGATGATACACTCCACGAGCGCCGTGTGCCTGATTAAGAGCATGATCTGATCTGAATTGCTGATTTGAGTTATTTTCAGCGCAACAACACAAACGCTGCTTACACACACAGCACTCTGTACAAGGCTAAATGTGTACAGGAATAGTTTAAATAATAATTAATACAACACATCCGCCCTGACGCAAATATAAAGAGCCAGGGTCATTTTATTTGTACGTAGGTACATTATCATGTCTTGCAGGTGTGCTGCTTCATTGTTCAGAGGTGCGTCCAGTCCGAATCGTTTTCGTCCAGTACGCCAGACTCGTCGCTAATTTACACGCAGGCTTTCTGAAGAGCAGCTCGGAGGTGTAAATACGTCTGTTTGCCACAACAAATGGCTTCCTTTGAAATGGCCGCCATCATAACAGCTGCCATAAGTGTTAGGCAAATGAAGCGCTTTAGTGCTCCTTAACCACGAACACACTCATTGTTCTTCTGGAGAATGACAACACGCAATTATTTGTAACTCAATAACAGATACAACAACAACAGAAGAAGAAGAAGAAGAAGCTCTAAAAGGAAAAACAAAGATGGATGATGATAAAACCAGGCATAATATCTTATGTTAACGTGAACTGTTTGAGGTATAATGTATACTTAGCTGGACCAAATATTAGTAAAAATCTGATTTTAAAAGAAGTTTACATAGTCTAGATGTGCTATAAAAAAAAAACTCACGCTGTTACAGGAAAATAATCAGCAACGGGATGGTAACAGTACCTCAGCTGCTGATTAATTTCCTATAACAGCACATCCCCAAGTTTTATTCTTCGTACACCACAGCAATTTTAACAATGAGGTTCATCAGTGCTTCAGTATCTTCAGTAAAATGTTAAAATGTCTTTAAAATGGCAACACTATAATTGTGGTAAAGTCGTTTACGTATTAGATATTTACCACATTCCACATTCACTCTTCTAATGCACTGAAATGTGAAAAGGTTTATAGTTACATTTAAACTGGCTCCTTACACAATATGTTCTTTGCAGAAAACCAAGGCAAGAATATTCATATTTTTACTGTATATTTGTTTTTGTTTTTTTGTTTTTTTTAAAGTAGAGTCATCAAAGTATACTACCAGCGACGTAATTTTGCTCAATATTTTTTATTGTTTTCCAGAATTTGGTCACAACAGCAGCCGATGGATTTCCGCAGACCGCCACACACTTATACGCTTCTCCAGATTGAAATGTGAAAAGGTTTCATTCACAAATAACCTATGAACAGAAGACACTTTTATTTTATGATCATATTATATTTAGTACAGTTTTAGACACAGCATTTAATTAGCATTAGATTGGACGTACTTTCAACTCCATTCTTCCAGAAGTTTCTTAGAGATATGAACCTCATCACCGCTATCAAGAAACTAAAACAGAAATTTTATCTTAAGGCACATTTGTTTCTTTCTTTCTGCGTGTGACGTAATTTACATCAATCATTCTTTGTAAATTGCTTGTAACAAACCCACGCAACAAGCACGCCCGATTATTCTCCTTCAAAGAAGCAGATTATTGCTTATTGTTTCTATTAAGGATCTTAGTAAATCAGAGACTGAGTGCTGTAAGCAATCAGATTGAGTTTAGATCTAAAAATCTAAACAGAAAACTTCACCATATCAACAATTACACATCTTTTTTATTCCGTTTCCATGCAGCGTCCGCCGTACAAGTCCCTGTGAATGAGCTGTTACTACAGTAACAATAACGTATTAGAACGAGAGCATTAATATAAACCTGCACTACTGTCAGAGCTGCTGTTATAGAAAACTAATCAACACCAATCATAATGACCAATCAGACCTGAGAATTCAGAAGCACGGTGGTAGAATATGTTTTTACTCCATCAGATTGAGTAGTTAATAGCTGGAAATCTGGGTTATGAGACTTCTTTACAATTTGCTTTGCTAAGACTGATGCTGTTGAAACCTGCCCTAATCTGAATTCTTTTCTTTTATTTAAAATAATAAGTTTATGATCTGCATAAAATATCAAACAGTATAGTACAATTGTGCTGAAATAACTGCTAGATTTTTTTTTTCTAGAAAAATCGTTATGAATGAATTTTTTCGCTGTGTAACGGTTGAGCTTGATGGGGTTTTTTTTAGTCGGATTTGGGTTTTAGTGAGGTGAAGCAAAGAACTTATGGACACCCGAGGAAGATCTTCACTCCCCCTCTTGATTAAATCCTTTTGCATCACAGGGAAGCTTTATCATTACACAAAGCCACAGCAGTGAGCAACTCCTTCCTGATACACATACAGCACACAGAACATCAGCAGGACTCTAAAACCAGAAAAACACAGCTCACTGATTGGCTGAAGGTCGTCCTCCTGGGCCGTCTAATCGCACCGCGGCCTCAGTGCTCAGTATTCAAACAGCGAGGTGTGTTTGGAGGCCATGACTGAGACTGACCGCATCCTCACATCTTAATGAGCTCGTGTGTTTTCAGAGAAGACGCAAGATGAAATAAGAAATCGATAAGATAATCAGGAACACATACCAAATTCAGCAGAAGATAAGAAGCACACACACACACACACACACAGCTGCTACCCTGCATCAGTCATTAAATAAGGAATAAAACACTCCATGTCGTGCTGTTACAGGAAACTAATCAATGACAGGGTGGTGTGATGAAGACCCTGAGGTTGATTGTATTCCAATAACAGCATGTCCCCAAGTGTTTTATTCCCTTTTATACCACAGCAATTTCCCCACACTAACAACTTAACAACATCATAACTTTTTATCCGTTTATAGTTACGCATAATTTTGAGGAACTTGCGCGAATCGAGTTCCTGTTCTCACGACAAGCCTTCATTCCTTCACCAGCCTCAACGCAGCTTTTCATGTTACTGATAAACCGCAAAGCGTAAACTCCTCTGTCCTGAAGATGTCGGAAAAAAGTTACTGTTACAAAGCGCTGAAACTGGAGACTCCTTCCATATGTGTTACATAAACATCCATCTGGTTGGATGGAAACACAATCAAATGTGTGAAAGTTGAACAAAAAATTAAAGGAAGGAAATAATTCAGTTGTTTCCATTTGTTTTGTTCAGTAGATAAATTTCATAACATAACAGTCCTATAAATATTTATATTATATACAGCTGAGTAAATGCTAGCTACAAGGGTTAGCTACATTAACAAGGGTTTTTGTCAATGCTAGTTAGCTCGGCAGCTCTCTTACATTTGCTTAGCTGTTAACATTATTCACCTAATAGCTTTCAAACAAAACTTGTACTTTGCTTATTTTATCTAATTTAACTAGTATTCTAGCAAAGTAGCTAACATTAATGTCAGGTAAAAGCTTGGTAGTGATGAGTTAGCTAGCTAGCTAATGTGGCTAAGTGGTAAATTTGGCTGTGATTAGATAGCTAATTCGCAAACCTTAATTTGTAGTTAGCTTACATTAGACAGGTTAACTAGCATGACAGGGTTGGTGATGTATTTAACATTAACATCAGGGAAAAGTTTGCTAATGATTAGTTAGATAGCTAATTAGCAATAACCAAAGCTTACGTTGGCTAAGTAACTCGATATGCTAGTGTTAGTAGCGTTCATTAGCATCAAAAAGTTAGCTTAAATCAGTATATAAGTGTGTATTAATGAGCGAATATTAGCTTATTTACACAGTACACCATACATTTACTTTTAAGGGAGTTATTTGTTTGTTTGTTTGTTTGTCACTTTTACTTTTAAAAGAGGTGTTTATTTATTTATTTATTTATTGGTCACTTTTACTTTTAAAAGAGGTATTTATTTATTGGTCACTTTTAAAAGAGGTATTTATTTATTTACTTATTTGTCACTTTTACTTTTAAAAGAGGTATGTTTGTTTGTTTGTTTGTTTAGTTATTTACTTACTTACTTACTCACTCATTTGTCACTTTTACTTTTAAGAGAGGTGTTTATTTATTTATTTTTAGTCTTAATGGCCGTACTTGTGATTTAAAAGAGCTTGCACTTGGTCAGGCATCATTGCCTCTTCTCGTGACCGCTTCTCTTCTCCTCAGATCGAGCGGATCGAAACACAGCTCTGAGCTCTTCCTCCACCCTGCCACGTGTCCCAGCAGGAGCAGCACTCACTTTATTATCCTCCTCATTTCATTGTCATATCGAATGAGTTTGGAGCGACTCGTTTTTCTTCCAGTTTCCGAGCCTTTGAGGGCCGCGTGCCAGAAACGGGCAGTGCGGCGGCACAGTGGGTAGTCATTAATTAGAGCAGAAAAAAACAGGGTGATAACAGAGCTGTCGGAATAATGAAGTACACGAGTCTGAGATGTAGGCTTCTACCCACCTGCTTCATCATTAATACATGGAATTAAAGAAAATAGTCTTTATAGGCTATACAATTAAAAAATAGTTCATTCCAAAATCACGCACTGATGAAATAAAGATTGCTGTAACTCTGGTGATGAAGGGGTTGTTTGTCTTAGCTATAGTTTTGGAGGCAGAAAACAAGAGAATTTGAGCTGCTTGTGTGACTGGACCAGAGATGCTAACTCTTTTCACAGGAAAGTAGCTAATGTCTGCTGAACAAGTACATTTTCTCCTCCATACTTGTTTTTCTCAAATGTTCTGCTATGTAAAGTACAGACATCAGCACTTTTTAAAATCCTCCCAGCCTCTTCCTGAAGGACTACATGAAAAAACGAGCGTTGGTGGATGAGAGGGGGAAAAAAAGGCCTAGCATGAAAGCGGCCCAAATTAGAGCATAATGAAAAAGGCCAAAAATGTTCCACTGGAGGAGCATGCAAGGTCGAGAGGTCCAGCTTCTCTTCAGATTCAATCACTAATCGCATGCCTCAGTGCTCGCTACACTACAAGACCGCGGAAAACACTCTGACATTTTTTTTTCCAGGCTTGCGGTAAAAATGTCAGAGTAAAGACTGAGCTCATTTGGAGCCGCTGAACTCGACATCCCCCTCAGTTCCAGCTCACAGCTCTCTAAAACCTGACAGGATATGGATCAGTCTCCAGCCTTCTGCTGGCTCTGATGTGCCACGCCTCACAGGCAGGATATGACCATCCATTTAGCTAATAGATCTGTTAGACATGTGGGAGGCATATGTGGGATTTCCAAAGCTCCACACCTTAAGATTTTTAGATGTTACCACATGAATGTGCTGTCTACAATAAATCAGACTCCTCTCCGCTTTAATTGTTCAATTTAGTCATTAGCCATTTCCTTACTAACTAACTAACAAACACTAGCCGATAATTAACTAGCAGGCACGTGCTTCTTTTTGCGCTCGCTTCACATCCGTTTGAGGAAGAAAGTGCTAGCTAGCTAGCTATCATCTAGTGTTAGTTAGTGTAGCAATTAGTTCGATTCGTACTCGCGATCTCACAACAATAGCATAAACGCTTTTCTTTTGCGCCACCTGGGACACGTTTAGTTCCTATTTTAATTCCTCTGTGAAATTGTAGCTGATTCATTACCTTTGCAGAATTTACAATGATCAAATTGTGATCGACTTTATTTTTAGCGTACTGATATACTCTGTTTAACAGATTCTTTAAGACTGCCACTTCAGTGTGTTTCATCTGGCTAGCTAATTATCTCCGTAGCTAATGACACTGGAAACTGGCATTACAGTTAGAATTAAAGATAATTTACATGGAAAAATTTACAGCAAAATCACCGGGAAAGGCGAAGGCGAACACATCCTTCCTCCCAGAAACAAAGCCAGCTACTCAGAAAACTTACAAAGCACCGACACTGGAGACTCCTTCCATAAATGTCAATGTTAAATAAACTAAAACGTCATTATATTAATGATTACACACAGTTTTTAATCAGTTCATGTGGTGCATCCTTTGTACCAAGACCTCGTGAATGAGCTGTTACTATAGAAACGATAACGTATTAGAACAAGCACATTAATATAAACCTGTGATTTGCAGCTGCACTACTAGCAGAGCTGCTGTTATAGAAAATTAATTAACTTCATCTGACCAATCAGGATCCAGAACTCCACAGCGCTGTGATATAAATCTAAATAACAGATCGTGTTTGGGGGCTGCACCCCTGAAGTTTAGCTTACAGACTTGAAGGAAAGTGTTGAGTGCTTATTTAAACGCTTCATTACTCTTCCTCTAAGTCGTTCCCTCGATTCCCAGAGCACTAATGAGTCATAACGCTCAGCCGAGCTTCAGTCCACTCAGCATGCGCAGGAGGAGCATCGGGCCTTTGGGACGTTTGTTTGATTGAGTGATTATTCTTCTTCTTCTTCAGTGATCAATGTCCATGATTAATGTAGAACTTGTATTTTTAGACAACGATAATTTTTTCTGATCGGGGGAAAAAGCTTTTTTATGAGGCTTGTGATCGGGTTTATGAAGACTTTTGACCACTCTAGACACCTTCACATGTAATAGTGATGACTCTTCTTCTCAAAATTTAGCTCATCATGACACGTCTGACACTCTGTCCAACAACCAGGGGTCAATTTTATAGCAAACAAGCGGATTAGCAATGCAAATGCACTTATTAAATATTAAATAGTGAGTGATAGAGATTTGTGTCATTTTATTAGTTTAATGCATAGACTTGTCTCTGTAGACTCAGAGGAGAAGGAACGTGAGTCTACCGTGTACCGGTAACCATGGTAACCATGTGGAAAATAACCATAGTGAACAGTTAAACTGGGGTGGGGAGGTGAGGAGCCGGTTGACGTGAATTTTTTTTTTTAAACTTTGCTTTACTTTTAACTTTAGTTATTTCTACAAAGTTTTAATAAAAGCCGTAACAAAACCTCGCAAAAAAAATGCATTTTATATTTTATTTGTTTTCCTTTTATTTAAACATAGATTGTCAGAATACTAATAAAATTAATATTAGAAATTACTTTTTTTTTAACACTTTAAGCCGTGGCACTTTACTTTAAATAACGTGAACGAGGAGAAAGGAAGTGCACGTGTTTTGGTCCTCAGTGCTCGCAGCAGTGAAGTGCTCGCACTCTCTCTCTCTCTCTCTGTCTCTCTTGCGCGACAGTTTGCACGATATCTTTATACGCGCACAATTCACAGCACCTTGCTCTCATTTTTAATGACCACACCCCTAATACTTACAGCTCAGCAACTCTCACACCCTTTAAGCACCATAGCATCTCATCCATGCTAGGTAAAATATATCACATCTCTCAACATGTTTAAAAGTTATGTACATGTGTGGTTATGTTCAATTATGTTCACATGTCTGATTATTAGTGTCTTGCAATGATTTGCATTTTTTTAAACTGACTGTTACATCCTGGGACATGATATGATTCGTGGTTGGGTGCGGATAGGGTGTCATACTGTTACTGGTGTGTTCATGCTGCTGTTTTGTTTTCCTGTAGTGGGCCGTATAGTTGGTGTGTTCTCCTCCCTCTCTGATCAATTAGGTGTGCTGATGAGCAGGCTGCTGATTGGATCAGTGGAGATGATGAAAGGGTGACAAGGGGAAGATCTGATGCGCTTCAGGGCTCCTCCTCCTCCTCGTGTCACTACCAGCCAGGCCCACTTGAAACACTATTGCTTGTGGCAACGTGTTTTTAATCTCACGTGTGAGATTAGTGTGTTTACCTAAACCAGAAACCATTTTTGTAATATATTTGTCTACAGTACATGAAACTAACATTAGCCAGGAAACTGTAGAGGGCATGAGCCTGTTTATTTTCTCCTTTTTGGGGGAGTTTATTAGTTGTTCGTGTTAGGGAGATAGTTTACTTTATTGTTTTTTTTCTTTTTTCGTCTATAACGTGTAATTTAGGCTTTCTCTTTTGTAAATAGATGTTTTGAGTGGCTGTGATCATCCCTGAAGAGATTGCTTCAGTAAAAGAATAAACCATTGGCTAATACTTCTGCTTGAGTGTTTTGGGTCTGGCAGTCGGATGAGGAGGTTGGACGAGACACCCTTGTTTATGTTGCATCCTACCTAGACGGGTCGTAACACAGACAGTAAACATGTTTTTACTATCAGTGGAGAATTGTTAGCATCATAACTCTGTTGTCTGTCACTAGGCACAAGCACATCCAAAAGCTCACCTGTGACTTTGCAATGACTTTGCAGAGTCATTGTTTTTCTCATTGTTTTTGGAGTTCTCTGTTCATCTACGGTGAAACTACTAAAACTAAAACCATGTGCTGAAGAAGTTCTCATGTTCTCCCAAAATGTAACGAGTCACTTTTGGCCTGATTTAATAATTCATGCATCCTTATACTAGTAAAGCGTAAATCAAGTGTTAAGTAGACCTCAGGAGCTCAGGAGATCATCTGCTCCATGCTGGTATCCGAGAATTCCAGACTCACTCAGCAGTCGGTTAATTTATTCCGGATCTTATAGAGAATGTGATAAAGTCGGAGCAGAGCAGACAGAGGAAACCCTACAGTGGTGCAGATGGTCCTGTGCTCCAGCGCTGATCTATAACAGGTGGACCAGACCGGCGGTAGCAGAGTCTATTCTGTTCACCACTGGAGAAACGTTCATGAGGATTCTCAGTAAAATGGAGCTGTAGTTTTAGGGGTAAAATATACACAAGGGCTAGTAGTAGCAAAGGTTTTTTTGGGGGCACTCAATGCACCATTTTGCATACTTTTATAATTTTGTATATGTACATTTGTGTATTTTAACTTACTGACAATTATTTGATTAATTATTTAACATTATATAGAGGTATTGTGTTTATTTTAAGTTGATTTTGTACCACACTATGTTTTCCACTATTACATATGCAATGATAATTTGATCATGTAATAAACACCAAAGCATTGCAATGGCCTGCCATCTCATCCAGGGTGTATTCTCACCTCGTTCCTGGGATAGTCTCCAGATCGACCGCGACTCTGACCAGGTAATATGTTTAGTTTGCTTGAAGTCATTACATTTATATATACACAGAACACACATTTTCTCATGTGTCACGCTCATGATGAATAGCAATGCTGTATGTACACTGCTAATACAAAAGTAATATTTGAATCTTTTTTTTCAAGCATACTTCCCAGAAATAATCAATAATCAATACATAATCAATTAAAAACAATTAGGAAAAGTATTTTTTTAGCATTTGGAAAGGAATAAAATGCACCCTGTGTCATGCTGTTATAGGGAAAAAAAAAACTTATTAACGATCTATTAAAGAATTATTAACGAACATGTTGTATTTTTATCCATTTATTGTTGCATTTTAACATTTTACATTTATTTGTTTACATTTTGTGAAATGTCCATATCAACGATTACACGCATTTTTTAATCCGTTTACGTGGAGCGTCTGCTGTACAAGTCCCTGCGAATGAGCTGTTACTATAGAAACAATGTGTTATAAAACGAGCGCATTTATATAAACCTGTGATTTGCAGTGGCACTACTGTCAGAGCTGCTGTTATAGAAAATTAATCAACACCCTCTGACCAATCAGAAGTGAGGATTCAACAAAGCTGTGGTATAAAATGGATTAATAAATGTATATTTTATATGAATTACATGATGAGTACTAAATTATCACACCCAGGTGAAGTATACTGAAATTTACATTTAAGTAGGTAAATACTTGAACATTTCTTTTATATTTTCATTTATTTATTTTTAATTAATTAATTAATTATGTTTTATTATATTTTTTCTATTTTCTTTTGTTATTATTTTCTTCTTTCTTTCACTGCTATGATTTATTTTTATTATTAATATTCCTATTTTCCTTTTTTTTTATTTTTGACTATTTCATTTCTGTTTTAATTTCACATTCAAAGGTGCTATAAAATAATGTTTATTATTATTATTATTATTATTATTATTATTATAGTCTATATACAATATAGTACATATACACATACAGTACATTACTATACTATTTTTTTCTCATGGATACTAAAAGAGTAAAGCCAGACAGGATTTAGATGGGCAAATTCCATCGAGAGGGTATGAATCAGTGAAGCATTACTATATAAAGTAGGTCAAACACACAAGCGCGCACACACACACACACACACACACACAGAGCACAGAGCACAGAGCCCTCCAGTGATGTAAACGGCATCTCAGGTCAAGGCTGGGTTGTGACAGCTAAGGGGAAATGACAGGAGGAATAAACATCCTCCTTTTCCACCTCTCCTTTACTTCCTGTCTTGTTAACACATTCTCTCACACCATAACAGAAACTTTCCCCATCCATGTTTATCACACAATAAAACTGCTTTCTTAATTTTGCCTCCATCTTTAATTTCAGCGCTTATTCTCTACTGCGGTCATTAAAATGAAAATCACACAGCAAAGAAAAAGGGACAAGCTGAGAAATATTAAGAAACAAAACTAAATTGCTTGTGGGCGTTTTGAGTTATGCGTGTTGGTCCCTCAGCAACAAGTTCAAGTGTGCTCAAGGCAACAAAATGTGAAGCATAGAGGAGAAAGAGCAGCTACAGCCTTTCATCTCTCCATCCAGCTCATTAGCCGATAGCTCTCCGGGCTCCACACACCACCGCTCCCCCCTGCATTCTAATTACTCTTTTTGGAGAAACAGTCAGTCGAGATTGGCAACAACTACCAAAATATGTTATTCATTCTCTAAAAATAAAACATTAGGAAAGAAACTGATGCTCCACATCATGAGTCACAATCGGCACCAAGCTGTCTTCACCTCCAATTTCTCAAGATTGTTGAATAGACAGTTGCTAGTGTCTCAGGGATGCGCGAGTCTATACCGAGTACCAGCTCTGATCTTTCAGTCTTAGCTTCAGTTGTGTCTGCTTGTGCACTGATAATAATGTGGCACTCGATCATCTTTAGAAGTTACGCCTATGTTGTGCCACTCGAACATGTGCCTTTGCTACAAACTCCTGCCATATTCAGATCCTAAATCCACCATCCTGAGGCCTGTTCCTGCTCTCTTCACAAGGACAAAAAAATCCAGTTCTCTTTTCTTGCTCTCCCGAGTCTCTGCATCTTGTCAGGTTTCTATGACAGCTTCTAAGCCCATCATTCTGAGGTCTACAAGCTCCTCCTTCAGTTTGGATCCTACTCCTGTCCTGTGGGCCACAGGGCCTCCTGTTCCCATCACAAGGTCCACAACATTTAGCTGACTTTTCAGGATCCTACACCTGACATCTTGATGACCACAAGCACCTGTTTCCCTTCTGAGATCTACCCCTGGTCCTGGCTGGATACAACTTCAGCCATCCTGAGATTTACAACCTTCTGCTTGTGTTTGGATCCTATTTCAACTCACATGTGTACCATCCTGAGGTCTACAAGCCCCTGGTCCAGCCATTTTGGGACCCACAAGCCCCTATTCCCTGTCTGAGATCTACAAGCTCCTTGTTCTCCTATGCTGAGGTCTTCAAGATCGAGGACATACTCTTCTGATGCCCACAAACTTGTACTCCCTTTCAGAAGCCTACAAGCTTCTACCCTTCCGTTTTTGAAGCCTGTATGTCCCTGCTTCTGTTTATCTCCTATTTCATCTCCTATGTTTACCATTCCGTTTGGATCCTACTTCAGCTCCTATATCTTTTATAAGTTTAAAATCCCCTGCTCCCATTTAGATCCTACTTTAACTCCTATGTCTATGCCTACCATGTTGAGGACTACAGGCTCCAGCTCTCGTTTGGCTTCTAAATCAGCGCCTAGGTGTACTGTCTTGAGATCTACAAGATCTTGCTCTTGTTTGGATCTCAATTCAGCTACTACACCTACCAGTCGTGAGGTATACAAACCCCTGTTCTATGAGCTCTTGCTCCCAGGTGAACTCCTACATCTATGACTACCATCTTAAATTTACGGCATTTGGCAGACGCCTTTATCCAGAGCAGCTCACATTTACCTCATTTATACAACTGAGCAGACGAGGGTTAAGGGCCTTGCTCAAGGGCCCTGCTCAAGGGCCCAGCAGTGGCAGCTTGGTAGTGCTGGGATTTGAACTCACAACCTTTCAATCAGTAATCCAACGTCTTAAGCACTACCATCTTGAGATCTACAAGCTCCTGCTCCTATTGGATCGGACTTCAGCTCCTAAGTCTATAATCCTGAGATCTACAAGCCCCTGCTGACATTTGGCTCCTACTTCAACTCCTATGCATACGCCTACCATCTTGCGATCTACAGGCCGCTACTCCAGTTGGATCTTACTTCAACTCCTACAGCTCCCATCTTGAGGTTGTATAAGCTCCTACTCACATTGGGATCCTACTTCAATTCCTACATCTTCCAGTCTGAGCTCTACATGCTCCTGCTCACGTGTAGTGGACTGCCTTACTAGTAACTATGTACAAGATCAGAGTTTTCCAGTAAAAGGTACACTGAATGCCATCATACCTAGTATGTTCACATCCTTATTGCTAGCACTTAAAAAACAACAGAGGGAAAAAGTAGGGTTTTCTGCTACCCAGTATTTGAACTCTATTCTGTTCTATAAGCAGTTTCTAAATGCAAATGCCTCACATTTACATTTATTCATTTGGCAGATGCTTTTATGCAAGCAGAGCAGCTGAAGGTTAAGATCCTTGCTCAAGGGTCCAGTAGCAGCTTGACATTAGGGTAATTTAAACTAATAACCTTTCGATCAGTATTCCAGAGCCTTAACCATCGAGCCACCACCAGTGCCTTAAAGCATGCCACAATAAACGCAAAGGGGATCTTGAGGAATTGTCGCCTCTTCAGAGCTAAGCACATGGAAATAAACCTTAATGTCAGCAGAAACATACTCAATAGTGTAAAGGATGGTGAAAGGCAGACAAACAAATCTCATTTGTCCATTATCAGACTGTGTATCTGTTTACTAGCCTGGAGCATTCGGCTCTATCTAAATCTTAACAATGGCTTTTCACAATTCAGTATTCTCTGTGGTGGAAAGCTTCTGGTTGTTGGTCTTTAAACGCTTCACTGGAAGAAATGGTTTTTTTTTGTTTTTTTTTTGAGGTTTCACAAAGTAGCATACCTGATGGCGCTGGATAGCTTGGGATAGCAAACGTCTGCACAGCTCATTGGAGCCTTTCAGGTATTTGCTCTCGCTCTCTGTTGGAAATGCAGATTCCCCCCTCGGGGCTTTGTATGCTCTCTTTAATGGGCAGATTCATCAGAGTCGGTCCTGTCTCACTGCTCATTCAGGTTAATTGTGTTTCTTCAGAGTCCTTCTCAAAGCTAAGCCAATATTTCAGAGGCATGCTGAGATTGTCGAGAGGAGAATTAATAGTTTCAATGAGAAAGTTTCTACCTTTCCTGAAGCATTTCCGGTGGATTTTTTTTTTTTAATGTAAAGCTGTCAAAAAGACTAGCTCCTGAAATGCGAATAAACAAGATATGTACAAAAATAAACAATAAATTATTGAATACTATTTATCTTTTGAGCAAGAATATGAGAAAACAGGTTTTTTCCCCCCACAGAAGTAGATATTTTACCTGAAGTGACTTGCACCAATGCATATCATTATCTTGTTAGTACCTTGGAGTGTGTTTACACCAGAGAGATAATGAAAGCTTAAAGTAGTTTGGATGCTTGTAATCACTTTCCCAGCAGAAAAGGTTGGAAATATTTGCTTTTATAATGTGGATGGAATCTGTTTTATGCATTCACCAAGTTGAAGCAAATGCTGTCTAAAAATGTTGTCTGTACTCATACTCACGGTTCGTTGCTAAGAAGGAAGAGGAAGATGCGAGTGGATGCTGAACATCTATGTTTGGGCAAGTTAGCTAGCTAGCTGGTTAGCCTTTTTTGTTTGGCAAATGAATGCATTACACGGCTGAGTATTCACCTGTTTAGGATACGACAGGCAGCTTGCAATGACCTCTGGTTTTTAGGTTAAGATTTAGGTTAATAATAAACAAAAAGATAAAAGGTTTTAGAGCTTGATGCAGTTTGTTGATTTGCGTCTAAGTATCCAATATTTCATATAAGTTGTGATAAAATGCATGCTACAGATCCTGGAATTAGTGTGCATCCAGTCATCTCTCTTCACCGAAGCATTCCAGACGTTTGGCTGTGCCTTGGCTTTAGGAAATCGATACACTTTCATTTCTGAAGTTCGTTCCTGGCCTGAGGGAACATCCAATAACTGAACAATATTGGTCCTAATTTTAATTTAGACATCCTGTCTCAGAGTATGGTTCTTAGCTAGTGTTTAGAAAGATCCAGGTTACTCTCAACCAGATATATTCTAGGAACAGTGGTGTTATTTCCTGCACTTATGAAAAGCATTTAAAATGATCTATATCTCCAACACCACCATCACAGTTGTGCTCTGTGGCTTGATCTCTTGGGACCAAAAACAGGAAGAGAGAAAAAGCAAAGCCAGACAGGGGACTGAAAGGTCAAAGAAAGCTTCCACACACTGCGGGACAGTCGGCCATGCCGTCACCCTCGAGGAAACGTGTGTAGTCACATAGAAAAATGTAATTTGCTCTGAATGTTGGCTCCTCTAGCCTTTGGGGTGCTGGACGTTTCTCCTAAGAGCCTTAGGAGGCATATTGTCCACCATCTGCTGCCCATCTTCAATCACTGCACAGTACTGAGAGACCAGAGCAGGGACAGCCAAATATTACTCACCATGGCTCAACCACCTGCCTTTATCCAGAACTCAGACAGAGCATCAGATGAGTCTCAAATCATCTGCAAAATGCACAGTCCACAATCCACTCACCTTCTTCGTATGTAAACTGAAACAATTTACTTCAGTACGATGTTTATTATAGTTATGACTTGGCCATGGTCCAGCAGTCATATGTAGAACGTAAGCTCTAGTGTAGTATTTAGTTTGAACGTAAATGCTCGCTATTTTTTCATTTTCAGACTACTGCAAAATTTATGGTTGTATCAAGTAGCACAGTTTCAACATAGCCTTAAGCTATGACTTAAAACTTACACCTGAGATTATTGGCAAGGTACATCACCAAATATTTAAAACATTTTATCATTAATGTAATGCTGTATTCTGTCCTGTTGTTCAGTATATTCAAGCGCAGATCAAGTTTTCAGACGCTTGGTTATCTTTCGTTGCTAAAATTCCCTTACATGCGAAGCATGGTTGCACGAAACAAGCGAGATGCAAGAGACGGATCATTTGAGTCACCACTTTATTGTAAAGCACAATTTTGGATCTCGTTGAAATCGCTAACTCGAGAGCTTGAAGTATATCTCACACTGAGAAATGTAGAAGCTATCCACTTCCCTGCATCACGATCATGAATGTAGTACTTCCTGTTTACGTCAGATTGTGTGTCTGATTGGCTGGTGAAGGTGAAATACGTCACACTGTGTGACAGCCATCCCAACATGTGGTTTAGGATCAGTTTTACACCATGACTTCAAACATGCAGTCAGGTGCAACTGGCTAGTGTGATGCAGAATTTTAAGGTTTCCCTTCTCCCAAAACATCTCCAATGCATCCAGTGCATGGAGAGCTTGATGATTAGCTCATCAGCTGGACTGAGAAACTCACCTACAGACAACCTGGAAATAGATTTATGAACAAATGTATACATTTCTGTACAAATGAACTGCAAAAAAATAACACTGTCCATCCTATCCTATCCTCCCTAGTTCTATACACCAAGTCTCTGCACTAGTGATGTGTAATTTATATATATATATATTACACATACACACTGTCCACTTTAATAGGAACACCTGTACATTCATGCAGGTATCTAATCAGCCAGTCATGTGGCAGCAGCACAATGCATAAAATCATGCAGATTCAGGTCAAGAGCTTCAGTTAATGTTCACATCAAACACCAGAATGAAGAAAAAGTGTGATCTCTGTGACTTTAACCGTGGCATGGTTGCTGGTACCAGATGGGCTGGTTTAAGTATTTCAGAATCTGATCTCCTGGGATTTTCACACACAACAGTCTCTGAGATAACTGCAGGTGAGTGTGTGTATGTGTATGTGTGTTTAGTGGCCAGTAACACATTTTAACTCCTCCTTAATATGTTCATTTATCAGCATTTATCTGAAAGTTTCATTCTCAGTGCAAAAACCGATTGAACATCAACATCATCACCTACATGAACAGATGAACAGATTGCAATTCCTTAAAACAACAGCAACAAAACCAACCCTAGGTTTGTCATCCCTGCTTTCCACATGACCACCAAACTGCCAGCTCCAAGGACAAACCTTGGAGTTTGCTGAGAAAGTTATCGTCTGTCAGTAAGCAGGCATGTCAGCAGGATCACTAATGAGCCCTCATACCCAAACTTTACCCATGGCAACTCTTCTTCTCTCAGAATAATGCTTTACGAAATCCATTGAAAGCAGAAGCAGCAGGCATCTGAACAACCAGTTTCCCCAACCATACAACACTCTCTGTTTCTTTCCACACAAGACAAGCAAAACTCCACGGCGAAAAAAGAGTGTGACCTGTAAATCCCTGAACAGACCTGCTGATGAACAAATGATTCATATTCATAAAGTGAGTTTAATTAGCCCGGCCATCTAGCGGTT
Source organism: Pangasianodon gigas (assembly GCA_022758105.1). Classification (NCBI taxonomy): domain Eukaryota; kingdom Metazoa; phylum Chordata; class Actinopteri; order Siluriformes; family Pangasiidae; genus Pangasianodon; species Pangasianodon gigas. The sequence continues at coordinate 17,779,223 of CM040472.1, read as the reverse complement.
TAATTTATTCTCCTGGTGTACTATGTAGCTAATGAATTACAGATTAGAATTTCTTTGCAGATCTGATTTAATGAGATTATTCATTAAAAGGGGGGGGAACTGCAATACAGGCGAAATTACAGTTTCTGGTCATTCTAGAAATGATGCATAATAATGCTAACAAATCAAATTACAGAAATGCTAATATGTGTAAATAATATTAATAATAAAAAAAAAAAAAAAAAAACCACAAAACAATTTATCCCAAGTAAATTCATGGTCATTTTGTTATTTGTTCGCTGATTTGCAGTTAAACAGCCTGCTTTAGTTTCACTCTACAGGAACAAAACCAACATGCTGAACATTTAAACCTCCAGCTCAGATTTTGAATATACAGTATATTTCTCTTAATAAAATAACCTCAAGCTGAAACAATGTCTGCTCAGTCGCTAGCCCAGATCTCATTGCCTCCTCGTTGTTTGTCTGAGACGTGCTTTGACATATTTTTTGCCGTTTGTTAGCAACCCTAATTATTGCAATACATATTGTGCATTGTAAAAATGATCGTAATAATGCTATATTGCGCACCACTTTTTCCCCCATGCCTGAAAAAGTTCTGATTTCTGGACTGTATTAATTCACAGTGTTGTTGAATTCTCAAATCTGATTGGTCAGAAGGTAGTAGTGCAGCTGAAATGTGTTTTAATAAGTTATTGTTTCTGTAGTAACAACTCATTCACAAGGACACTCCAAATAAACCGATTTTGAAAAAAATATGTTGATATGGTGAAGTTTTCAGTGAGGAGACATTTGTTGAATTAAAAATTATGGAAGGAGTCTCCAGTGTCAGTGCTTTGTAACAATCAGCTAGAACTTTAAATTTTTCAGACACAGGAAAGACTTCGCTAGCATGACAAGCTGGGGGTTTTCTTGTTTGTTTTTTTGTCTTATTAACTTCAAGAGGGAGAAAAAAGAGACGCTGGTGAGGGAACGACTGTTTAGAGCTTTTATAACATAAGCAAGAACAGGAACTAACTTGTTTCACGGACCTTCAACATTACTAATATAACTATAAATGGATAAAAAGTATGATGTGTCATTCTTCAGGTAATAAAAGCTAAAAGATAATGTAATTGTTGGCAAGTTGCTTTAGTGTAAGAGGAATAAAACACTTGAGGACATGCTGTTATAGGAAAATAACCATCACACCTCCTCTATGATCTTGTAAATATTTTTCCTGACAGTAAATGAGCCATGTGCATAAAGTTTTCAGAATTATAACACTCTCAGTAACAATATGCAGTCTTAAACATGCTAGTAAAGCTGAAATGTGGCTTTTTTTTTTTTTATCCTCGGAAGCAGGGAAGGTGGTGCTGTCACTGCATTCATACAGGAAACGAGATGTGCCGTATTGTTTGCTCATATTCTGCGTTCAGGCCTCATTGCCCAGGAAATGAATCTCAGCTCCAGTGACAGCATGCAGAACAGAGTTTCAGCTCAAACTCCCAAAATAACCATGCATACGGCTGAAAAGTGTCTCTGCCCCGCCCCATCTCGCCCTTTCGCTCTGTAAATTTAGATACAACACCATGATGAACTAACATGGTAACAGATACCCACGAGTGATCGCTGGGAAATAAAAAGAAAACCATGCGGAAAAGGAAATAAGCAGGCAGCTGATGCACGGGTGGATATCCCCAGTCATGTCACACACACACACACACATGCACACGCACACACAAGTACACACGCACGCACACACACACCAGAAGGCCTGCAATATGCTGACTCACAAACTCTCTATCGCAGATCAAACATCACCTCCAGCTCATTCTGTGTGTTTGCTCACGGCCAACGAGAGGCCAAAAGCCGGAAGCCAGTTGCATTTTAATATGTGAGCGATAATCAAACACGACCGTGTGTGTGTGTGTGTGTGTGTGTGTGTGTGTGTGTGTGTGTTGCTGTGTACCAGACCGTAAAGAAAGCAGCAAAATGTACTTTGATATTTCAGACTCGATGAAGCCGATTCTACACTCAACTGCACAAGACTACGCTGGGAAATATATTTTTACATTTTCTTTAGCTTTATATCACTATGTATGAAGTATAGAAGTGTTTTTTTTTTTTATCTGACACACCCCACAAATTAATTCCTCCCACATTTATTTTCGCCTTTTAAAGCTAAATAAAATCTGTACACTGTGGCAGAGTGAATACCGTCATGCTGTGTGAAAAAGCTCTTCATGAGCCGCGGGTTGCGCATCGCTATCCGATCCCACTCAGCTAGCTTACAGTCAGATAGGCGACAAAGATGGCAATGAGGAATTGCACATGGAGAAAAAACCTCCCAGGCGCTGCTGTAGACATCAATAATCTATAAGGAGTTTTCGTGCAACGCTGCGCTCTCAGATTCAGAATCAAAGATTTTCGTCCACACGAGTGGATTTTAAGAATTGATAGTGTAAGATGATACACAGATTTATAATTTTGCACATTTATTACACTGATTTATTTACTTTCATGGTTAAGAGTGCAGCCTAAAAAGCATTCAGGCTGGAAATGTAATTTGTACCTTGTGTACAGCTGTTAATGGAAGTGTGGTTTGATTCATTCTTTGCTGCACAGATAAAAAAAAATCGCAATGATGTGAAAGTTTTTGCGTTAAATATGGAAAAGGAGTAACTAGTAAACTATAGAAGTCACACAGTCCCTGGTGTGTTAACCATGTGTGTTGACCACATTAGTGTTCAGCTTTAAAGCAGAAAGTAAAACCACAGAAACGAGCGCAGTTGTACCTTCCTGTAGACGATCATGTTGGGCGAGTCCTCCTCGGGATCGGCCGTCCCCACCGCCCCCTGCTCCTGCGAGGCCTGAGCCATGCTCTCCGCTTTTTCCCCCTCCACGACGATGTGACTGCAGCTCAGGGCCTGAAAACGGAGAAGAGATCAATCACATGGACTGGATCCCGGAGAGCTTTCCAACAACGAAGTGCTTTGAAGCCAACAAATTACCCATCTGCAGTCGTTTGATCGCCGTGAATGCCAACAGATTAACATTTCATAAGCTCAATACAATATGGCGGAGGGGGAGTGGAGCATTATGAGTTTATACAGACAAAAGCACTGAACATCTGTTACATTTGGACAATGAGGGAGGAAATAAAAGAAATACATTTGGAAAATGTTTAAGCAGCACAGATGCCAGTTTTGCTCTGTAAATGTCCAGCTGTCTCGCACACGGGGACGTTTTTCGGTGCACGTTTCAGGTTTCAGTGCTTCTTTACCAAATTACGCAGATACCATCATCAGTGGCAATCTGTTAAAAGGAATTAGGAATACAGATTCTTCCATTTACTGTTTATTTTACAGTTACAGAAATAATTCTTAAGGTTTAAAAAAAGCCTTAAAATTGTCTCCTGTCTTTCATTTAACATAATTTATGAATTATTTGGTGTAGAGACTTATTTTAAATTGCGTCTTGTCGAAGAGAGATTGTTATGTTGTGAGAAATCAAGGAATAAAACGCTTCAGGACATTTTGTTACAGGAAAATAATCAACCCCAGGGTGGAAATGGTAACTCTGGACTATCACACCACCACATTGTTGAGTATTTTACTATAACGGCACGACACGGAATGTTTAAATCGTGTCACGATTCACTAGCAGTATGCATTTAAGTCAGTCAGTGCTCAAGAATCTAAGCAAATCTAAGTATCGCTTCCAGAATAATGAGTTATAGATTATAGATTTGGGGGCACATGTACGTACACACACACACACACACACAAACAAACACACACACACACACACACACACACACACACACACACGGTCATCAACATAATCTGATTACTATGTATTTGTGTGTTTATTGACAGCAGGTCTAGGTTATAAAGGGACCAAAAAGCCGCCTTGTGCTCCGTCAGCTTCACTGCGATACATCAAACAGGAAATGGTGATCCGTTACGCTCTGACACACGACAACACTCAGACAGAACTGGCAGCGTGAGAAATGGTGCAGGACGCTGAGCACAAGAGAGGGCGAGGACAAATAAGTCCAATTTTAGAACAGAAGATGAAATCCATTTTAAAAGCAAACATGAAAATGATCACGAGATCAATCAGCTAGAGAAGACAACCAAACGCAGTGTTTTAACCACGTAACACATTTCTACTGCATCGCACACGATGAAGCTACTTTCATCTGGAAAATGGAAACCAACAGAAACCATCAGCAGTCATTTCTCCTCCTCATACTGAGGGATTTCCTCTAGAGACTGCCAATCAATACGACAGGCTATAAAGCAGGTTTCTGCCGTCGTTGTGGTCACTGTCGACTGTTTTGTTCTTCTTTCCTGTGACACGATTGAGCGGTTACGTTACGTGTTACATCATGTTACATGCAGATTGGCCGTGTTTAAGACCTCATATCTAAACTTTATGTAGGGCAGGAAGTTAGAATTCATGCTTTCACCTGATTTTCACAACATACTGCATATATTTTTATTAGCTTGCTCACTAACATGAGGTAACCTGACAGGATTTTACATCATAGTTATAAATGTTTTTAATCTTCATGACTAACACTAGCTAGCTCGCTAGACACTGATAAGAAAAGCTAACGTCTTGAAAACCACTTTTGAGCATAAAACTCCATCCATTCTTCAGGTGTGTTAATATATTTATACCACAGCGCTGTTGAATTCTGGACTCTGATTGGTCAGAAGGTGTTGATTAATTCTCTATAACAGCAGCTCTGATAGTAGTGCAGCTGCACATCACAGTTTTATAATTAATATTAATGCACTCGTTCTGATACAGTAGCATTTCTTTAGTAACCAACTGAAAAGTTTTTGAAGTTTTCTGTAAGGAGATGCTTATTTAGCATTTATGGAAGGAGTCTCCAGTGTCAGTACTTTGTAACAGTCAGGGGTAAAGCTGTAACTTTTTTTTTTTTTTTTCATTCAACATCTTCAGGAGTTTATGCTTTGCATATGACAAGCTGCATTTTTTTTTGTCTTATTAACTTCAAGAAAGAGAAAAGGCTAGTGAGGGAACGACTGTTTATAGCTGCTATAACAAGGAAGAACAGGAGCTAACTTTTTAACATTTCACAACATAAAATGTAACTATAAATGGATAAAAAAAAACTATGATTTGTTTTTTTTTAAATAAATAAATTGCAATTGTTGACAAATTGCTGAGGAATAAAACACTTCAGGATTCTAGGAAAATAACTCGTCACACCACATCACCCTGCTGTTGATTATTTTTCTTTAACAGCATGACACACTGTGTTTTATTCCTTAATTCAATTCAATTACAAAATATGTGCAGCTTATATTCAGAAAATAAAGATCCCTCAGCCTTTATAATGTATCCAAGAGACATGGTCTTTTACCAAAACATGTTAGATGTTAGATTTAATTTCACTCCTAATGAAATTTCACACACGAACATCTTATTGTACGATTATATTTCATTGTGCTAAAAGCACCTCGAGTTATTAGATATTGGCAGTATAAGGTGTTATATAAATAAACGGTGTTATTATTGAGTCTCTCACGGTCCCTGTTCATGTCTCACCTCATCTTCTGTGTGTTAGTCATGGGCTTATCTGTTAATAAATACAAGCTGGGGCTTTTGAGGTATACTGTACTGTGCTTTCCTTCTGTAGTGTGTGTGTGTTTGATTACCATGAACAGGAATTTAGCACATTTTCCTGCAACGAGAAAACTACTTTCCTTCCAACTCTTGTATAATGGAAGTCTAAGGGCAGTTACTTATATATGTTGTTCATATTTTTTTCCCAAAAAAAAAAAAAAAAGCTGTCATGCATCCATCAGTAAAATGTGCTTGTAAATAAAATAAGCTCTAACTGAACTGAATAAAGTAACATTACTGAGATGGGACTGCTTTTCTTTTTGGAGGGAAGAATGTAATCTATAAATGATCCACAAGGACAGCTTTGGTAAGACGTCTTCTCATGTCACGTCTCATCCTCTCACCCTAACACCTTTACTGATTGACTGTAATGAATTTTTTTTTTTTAACATTTATTTTACGGTTTTTTTTACTCCATATAGTCGACATATTTTAAAATTTACACTATATATATATATATATAGGGTTTAACAACTGCCCTTTAGAAATGAATCACAAGTCATTTTTGTGTTTTATACCTGAAATAGAGGGAAAATGTAAAAGTTTAAATTATAGAATTCAAGAATTGATGAAAAAGACTGAATAAGAGTACATGTTTTTTGGTACTTGTCGATACTGACAGCGAAATCAATCAGTCAGGGACATTTCATTTAGCTCTGGACATTTCATTTTGCTGCTAGCCATGAACTCCTCATGTTGAGCTTTATGTGTAAGATGTTTATGTGGATTAAAGTGTATGTTGAATACTGAGCGCTCAGATCAGTACACTTCAAAATTTAATAAGTAACATTATGAGCAATTATTTTTTTTCTTCATCAGCATGTAAAACCATGTTCTTCACTGATATTATGAGTTTCTATTATTGTTTGACTGAAATTAAATATGATTGATGTATAATGACTTATCACGTGCTCAGCATCGCCAAATGTGACCTAAATACTCAAAACAGACCAAACTTTAATAAATGATAAGAGGATTGGGTGAAAAGTTTTACTCACGCCCCCTACAGGATGCCAAAGAGAACGTATCTCATGGTGCATGTTGCCTGTTTGAGGGTTTTAAAAGGCGCCGTGAAGCGCACATAACTCTCTCTGCACAAACTGTAGTGTAGACCCGACACTCACGTGGCTCAGTGCTCGCAGAACTGAACTGCTCTCTCTTTCACATGCAGCAGTTTCTCTGTGAATATGTCTGTGTGCACAATTCCTGGCACCTTGTGCTCGTTTTTCATGACCACGCTCAGGTCGGCCATCCTCGCGTCCTCTGATACGGTTTAAACGTAATGGGGTTTTATCAGGTCGCCTGTATTGCAGGAAGACGCTGTCGTTCCTCCTCTTGAGATTTGCACACAGTCTGTAGTCTTATCATTATCGAGTCGTCTGTTCATTAACACAACAACATACACTTAGAATAAAGTCACGTGGTATCAGACGTTAGGTATCGGAGCATCCCTAAACATCACCTCTCCCTCCATCATTTCATTCTTTCACTTATCATTTTTCATTTTTCCATCTTTATGTTGCCTTTCTCTCCCCCTCTCTCTCCCCCTCTCTCTCCTTTCCCATCTTTTTTCTCTTCTTTCCTTTAATCTTTCTTCCTTCCTTTCCTCTATCTGGTTCATGTGCATTTTTCCTCATCATAAACATCACCTGCACTAAGACTTGGAGATTTTCTCAGCACAGGGAATCGTGTTGATTTTTCTCACACACACACACACACACACACACACACACACACACTACACACACATGTTGGACAGCGATGAAACTATCAAACACAGGAGTTATCCTTTAAGAGGAAGAGCCACTGGAAAGTAGAACAGAGAGACAGTGTGTGTGTGTGTGTGCGTGCGTGTGTGTATGTGTGAGTGTGTGTGAGAGAAATCCCCTGACTGTGGCGACACTCTGGCTCTCAGATTAGACACTACAGTCCCCACTGGGCTTCCAAGCAGCAGCTGTCTGCTCCCAGTGTGCTAGTGTGTGTGTGTGTGTGTGTGTGTGTGTGTGTGTGTGTGTGTGTAAAATCAAATGCTTAACATGACAGTAATGAATCCTTTTTTTCCCTCCTTTTATCCACTGCTACATATTGTCTACATTAATAAATCTCCACAGTGCTTGCAAGGTGACCGCTGTACTGTTATAAATATAAATTTAAATAGATGAAAAAAAATGAAATGTTTTCAGAATTTATCATTTTGGAATTAATTTAGCCTGAGCTGCTTAACGTGAAAAAAAAAAAAAAAAGAAGAAGTCTGTTTCAGCTGCATCATTTTAAAAACGTCTGCATTTAACGTTTGACAAATTTTCACTTTAAAGTGCATTAAAGGAAGAAGATTTTAAAATCCAGCTACCACTAGTGATGTCACAACGAGCCTCACAGCCGACCAATCAGCAGCCTTGCTTTAAACTCACAAACACAGAACAGGTGCACACTGTAGGGCGCTCTCCTCTCCCTCCATCATTTCAGTCTTTATTTTCTTTTTTCTCTTCCTTTCACTTATCTTTTTTTTTGTTTTTCCATCTTTGTCACCTCTCTCCTTCCCCATGTTTTTTTCTCTTCTTTCCTTTAATCTTTCTTCCTTCCTTTTCTCTATCTGGTTCAATGTGCATTTTTCCTCATCTTTTCACTCGTTCTTCTCGCCCTCACACTCTACTCTTACTTAATTTCGCTCTTCCTTTTTTCTCTCCCAATATTTCTTACATTTTTCCTCTCCCGCCATTTCTTCCTTCCTTTTCTGTTTCTTTCTCTTCCTTTCATTCTGTTTTATTCCTCTTATACCACTGAAATTAATCCAAAGATTATAGTATTTTATTTATTAATAAAGAAAACATCTTTTTTATCCATTTATAGTTACATAATATTGTGAAACGTCCAAGAAACAAATTGCAGCTATAAACAACTGCTTTCTCTCTCTCTCTCTCTCTCTCACTTCCTCCCTGTCTTTTTACTTTCTCTTCTTTCCTTCCCTCCACCTTTCTTTCTCTCTCTTCCTTCTTTTTCTTTCAGCTTAATGCGCATTTCTCCTCCTTTCACACTCAAATTTTTTTTGTTTTTTTCCCCTTCTCTGTCTTTTTTCTTTCTCTTCTTTCTTTCCTTCCATCTTTCTTTCACTCTTTCTTCCTGCTTCATGTCCATTTTTTCTCTTCCTTTCACTCTTTTTCTTTTTTCCATATTTATTTCTCTCTCTTCCTCTGTTTTTCTCTCTTCCTTCCTTCCATATTTTTTGTCCTTCCTTTTCTCTTTCTGCTTAACATGCATTTTCCCTCCTCCTTTCAATCATTACCTTTTATTCTGTCTTCATTTCTCTTCTCTCTCACTTCTTCCTCCCTCTGTCTTTTTTCCCCTTCCTTCTATCTTTCCTTTCCTCACTTTCAGCTCCTTGCACACACCGTGTATTTATTTCAGAGAATGTGTTAATACTTTGATACGGTGTGTTAAAGCCGGCGGAACTGCAGCACTATGAAGGTGAATTATAATTGAGTTCAGAGCTGGAGAGAGAAACGGAGGGAAAGGAAAAGGTGTGATGTGAGCGCTGGAGTGCGAAGCTCTCGCCTGTGATGTGGTGCACCTGCAGACAGATGTGCTGCTATTCAGAGAAACGGAAACAGCTGCATTCACACTGTGTTTTCGCCTCAACGCGTTCGAGCCAAACAAATCCTGAGACTGGGAAGGACACCTCTCTCTCTCCTCTCCTCTCCTCTCCGTCCCTCCACTCCTTCCTCAAACCTCAAATCAGACACAAGAGCAGGTCATGACCCTGAAACCTGAGGTGTCACCTGACACAAAATGCTCACAGCCGTCTAAGTTCAAAACACACACACACACACACACAGTCCCTTCCATATCCATCCCTCAACTCCTTTCATGAACAGCTGGAAGTGTTCATTACCTTAGCAACAAATTCCCACCGTGTGCACTTCCTCCTCCGAGCTCGATCTCACCTCCTTAGCAACCAGATAAGAGCGGGTTCATGGTGAAGAAGAGGGGATGAGGGAGGAGAAGAGCGGACGGAGAGCCGTAGTTCCACTCGCTGTAGGATGAAGACAGCTGCGGCAGTCTTCTCTCCCTCTCTGTATCTCTCTCTCTCACTGTATCTCTATCCTCTCCTTCTTCTCCTTCTCTCTCTCTCAGGACGGACGGATGGTAGCGTGGGTGTCCGCTGTGCCGAGTATAGAGTGGTCAGGTAGAGTGGGAAGATCCTGGTGTGTGTGCTAGCCGGACGCATGTGAGTGTGAGAGTGTATCAGAGAGAGAGAGAAAGAGAGATACAGAGAGAGAGTGAGAGAGAGTGAGAGGGAGGGAGAAGGAGCTGAAGAGGGAGGTGTAGAGAAGCTGGTGGATGGGTGGAGAGAATCTCCCTACGTCCATCCGGAGAACAATTTGGAAACATATTTATTAGAAAGCATAACACACAGAGAGAGAGAGAGAGAGAGAGAGAGAGAGAGAGAGAGAGAGATGGGAAAAAATGTGCAAACTGGACTGCATTTTAAACCTAATCTTGCTTTTCTCTGTCTTTTTCTCCCACATGAGCTCATCTTTCAGCTCGAATTCTTACAACCAAAGCAGATTAGCTGAGCGAATTAAACTGGAGCGGTTTAAGGCAGTTAAAGGACGCAAAACAGTGATGAAAAGATCGGTCCTCTTTATACAGTATACAGAACAGAATTCAGAAAATGAGAACCAAAGCATAGACAGGAGGAAAAAATATAAATATAAAAGATTTAATGTGGAGTTTTAACTCTGAACCAGTTTGTCTCTGTCCCAGGTTTAGAGCTCTTGTTTAGGATGACAACATAAACCAGTAATGCTAACTAGTCTTAGCTCTTCAGTAAAGTCCAGTAAAACTAAAAGCTACCTGAGGCAATCGGAGCACATGCTAGCAGTATGCTAGTCACGGATATGGAGAGTAGCAGTATGGATACAGACACCTTTTCAATGATAGACCAGGTTAGCTGAGCTGTATCAGTGAATGTTATCGAACTAACTTTACTTGAGTCACAAAACCTTTTCAGCCTGAGGCGCTCATCAACTGGCTCACGGTTCAACTTTACTCAGTATCTAGACGAACTCATTAACTTTGGTCCATACATGAGACACAACATGTGCAAGGTTGACCATTATTTGTAATGATAAGGGCTGATCCCGCCCACCAAGCTTGACTGACAGGTGACATCACATGAAATAAAACAATGCAGTATTCTTCATGAAGTTTTTTTTTTTTAATTTGCTTTTTAAAGTTTCTTTTTATGTACTGTTGGTCAGTCATATTTCAACAAATTTCCCTGCACATGTTCAGTATAAAATTATATGTAATAAAATATTACATAATACATACCATGTGTTCGCTTCTGAGTGACGCAACAGAAAAGCAAAGACCACGAGTTCGAATCCCGGCGATGCCGTGACCGCAAGTCCAAGAGAGCAAAAACTGGCCGTGCTCTCTGAGTGGGAGGGGCATACTCTCTCACCCCTGTCAATCACAGCAACACTTGACACTTGTCTGTGAGCTCATGTATGTGGAAGAGGGCAGATAGCCCTCTATCTTTCCTCAGAGTGTGTTAGAAACACATCAGTTCACATCAAAAGATGCAGTCAGTTGGTGTCACGTGTCTCAGAGAAAGCACGTGATAGCCTTCACTTGTCCTGGGCTGGTAGCCGTCGTATGTCGTATGATAGGGCAGAGCTGACTGGTGGTGGGAGATGGCCAAGAGTAAATTAGAGGGAAAAAAAAAAAAACTCAGGTGGGAAAAAAAAGAGCATGCTGTAATATGTAAGACAACTTTAAAACTCCAGCTCTCACACTGGAAGGTTTTGTAGTTTCTGTACGCCATCAGACTCACGTGACTACACTACAACATTACGACGTTTCAGTCCAAACCTTCCTCCAACTTTGCGTAACCAGTGATTCACAAATGTAGAAAGTTGGGTGTAAATTGTAATTAGAACATTGTAATGAAGTGAAACTTCCTAACGTTAGATGTAATACAAGAGAACAATCCACATTTACCACTCTGATTATAGGTTTTACATTTAGAGAATTATGATCACTTTGTTGAATTAATGTAAGGAATAACATATGACAGACCGTGCGATTATACAAAATAATCCACGTCAGGGTGGTGTGATACGGCTCAACATGAAACTTTATATCACACCGATTGCCAACGATTACAATATTTACTTTATTAAAAAATGACATGTTGCACATTTGAGCAGTTTATCATAAGATTTAACGTTGTGCAACATCTGAAAGACGAGCTAGTTCCTGTTCTTATTTACGTTATAGCTGTGATAAACAGTTATTCCCTCACCAGCCTCTCTCTCTCTCTCTCTCTCTCAAAAAAACAGCTTGTCATTTTACCATTTTCCCATGCTGAGAAACTATAGCTGTTACTATAGAAACGATAACATATTACAACAAGCATGTTAATATAAACCTGTGATTGGCAGCTGCACTAGTGTCAGAACTGCTGTTATAGAAAACTAATCAACACCTTCTGACCAATCAGGATCCAGAATTCAGCAGTGCTGAGGGATAAACAGATTTAGAGCTTCATTTATGAACACCTGACTTACGAATTAATGAAAGTGTACAACAAAAATTAGTTGAACATCTGCCCTTAGACTTCATTTACGAGTGAATTAAGAGTAAACCAATTTTCTGTACACACACACACACACATGATACAGTATACAGAGTTTAGTGTGTAAAACACTGGAGTTTTTTTTCTTTAATGCACGACAGACTTGAGGGTGTGTTGGTAGATAACCGACCCACACCTGCATCAGAGACTGAAAAAGTTCTCACAAACCAGGAGCAGTTACATTAACACTGATTTTAAAGTTTGTTCCATCAGGCTTCGGGGAATAAAGTCTGCGAACAGGAGCTCAAAGCGCTGATGCACTGATGACATTAATGACATGCAGCTCTCTCACAGGAGACAGCTGGACCTCTACGACACTGACGAAGCTGTACTTTCTCATCCGTCTGTTTTTCACATCCTCTTCACTGACTCCGAGAGGCTTTACACCACCCTACACACCCACATGACGGTACTTGGGGAGTTAGAAGCATTTATTTTCTTTTCTCCTTGGGTTCAGATGACGGGAAATGACGCAAGACGAAGTCGAATGCGTAAACCGAGCACCTGCACCGATCACGGCAAGCCGAGGCCTCGGTGATGTGACTCACGAATGCAAACAGCGTCGTAAAAACATCGTAACAGATTAGCACACCGGGGCTGAGTGTGTGTGAGCGAGGAGATAAGAGCTGATAAACAAACACCTCAGACAGGATCAGCTCCGTTTGATAAGGAAATTACGTACGTCATGTTGCACAACTTAAACACAGGTCTGGGATGTCAGCGTCATGGTTGTTTTTGTTTTCTTTCTCCAGCTAGGCAGCAGTTGTCCCAGCTAACACAGGCAACTTATTTAAAAAATAAATAAATAACACAAAAAACAGTGAAGTTGGGCAAGTTTTTTAAGTTTGAGCACTATGGTCATCACAATTACTTAAATCTGAAAATCTACAAACAAGTATGTCTCTTTCTCGTCGTCTTTCTGCCCTCATCCGATCTTTAATGATGTTAATCCTACACATTAATGTTAAAAGAATTTAGAGTGCAAAAGTTTGCATCCTGTTTATTTCTTTTTGTGAAAATAAAAAAGTATTTTACAGATTATCTGCAAAACAGAAATCCATTTTCATTTAACAGTCCTCAAGTTTAATGGTTAAACCACACTGCTGTTGAATTCAGGATTCTGATTGGTCGGAAGGTGCTGTTATCGTTTCTATAGCAACAGCTCATTCACAGGGACTTGGACAGCAGATGATCCACATAAACAGATCTTAAAAAGAAACGTGCGTAATTGTTCAGATGTAAAGTTGTAACTAAGTTTTCTGAAGTTTATGCTTCTTTGAGGTTTCTCAGTAACATGACAAGCTGCGTTTTTTACGTCTTATTATCGTCAAGAGAGAAAAAAGAGACGTTGGTGAGGGAACGACTGTTTATAGCTGCTATAACGTAAGTGAGAACAGGAACTAACTGTTTCAAGGACGCTCCAAAACATTAAATGTAACTATAAACGGATAAAAAGTGTGATGTGTTGTTCTTTAATCTTTAAAAAATTGTAACTGTTGGCAAATTTGTGTTGTTTGAGAGGAATAAAACACTTGCAGGGGAAATTCAAGATCCTGAACTAAAAGTGACCACAATTTAAAAAAACAAAAAAAACACAAACTCAATAGTTAAGGACATTTACACATTCACATATTTCACTGGCTCTTTATGTTTCTAAATACAGCTTACTTTTAGTCATGACTGACATTATAATGATGTCAAAAATAGTGTGAAAGCAGCATTAAGCTTCAAAAGCTTCTTTCAGATAAAACCTTTAGAGCTCGAGCGTAAATATTCCGACCTGTTGCTGGATTTTCATATTGTGAAATGACAAGATTGAAAGCCTGAAATGCCAGAAAATCTCATTTCACTGATCCCCGTCATTATTGCCTCATTGTTGCAGGTGAAGTGGATTCATTATAACGAAACCCAATTTTCTAGTCGTGTGCCGTGTTGCTAAATTGGACGCAGAAATGGGCTTCGTCTCGCTGAAAATGTGCCACATGATGCAAAACAATCTCGTTATTTTATCTGTAACCAAGCTGTCATGGAGACAGATTTAGGCGAGCATGCTCATTAGTTTATTTGTAGTGCGTGATATAATAGACCTGAGTGTCTTGTGTGTAAAAATGGAAGTTATTATGTGGTAATTCACTCTAAAATATCTTACAGCTCAGAGTAGGCTTATTTTAACAGGCAAAGGGTAAACCATGTGACCGGAGGTTGCCAGGAAGGGTCAATAAAACCAATCCAATTCCCTGAACCATATCTAAAATCATAACTACCATTAATATGGACAAATATGTTGTATTTAACATTGTATTATACAAGTTCATAATGAAATAGTATTAAAATAAATGTAGTTTTCCAAAATATTTTTTCAGCAAGGTCATAAAATGAAGTTGTTTTATTGCATACATCGTCCATAAGAGAGAGTAAACCAATTCGCTGACACACACCAGGAGCATTTATGCAATAAAAATCAGCGATTTTTATTTTATATGCTTTTACTATACCTTTAAGACTTTATTTCAAGTGCTGCAACTACATTTCTACATTTTAATCATAACTACGCTGACTGTCAAACAACAAGCCCTCCAGCTTACCCATTCATCTTGTACTAATATAATTCATCTTATATGTGTCTAAACACGAACCCAAAGACATCAAGTGAGTCAAACCGAATTCAATTTTTATTTGTATACCGCTTTTAAAAATAAACACCGTCACAAATCTGCTTTACTGAAATTTCCCCTGAGACGACATGAGGACGAAACCTCGAGAAACCTCCTTCTGAGTGACACCAGATACTGGGATTATAAATCAGTACAGTATACAGATGTAGAAGAGTAAAGAAAGGGAGGATGTTAAGTATGAGAAGACTGGGCTGTGTTCAGAGACGGCGAGTCCAAAGGTTGCGTCAATATTTAGGTGGGGAAAAGTTCAGCGTATTCAGAGTCGGGTTACGCACCTGCTTCAGCTATTTTCCAAGCGCTCTATTCAGATTATTAAAATCATTTGAGATTTTTCTAGAGTAGAAGCATCGAGATTGGTTTTTTCACATCTAATCACGTCTCGGCCAGCACCTTTAAACACACATACTCGCCTTTAAACCTGAAAAAAATCAGGGGTAGAAAAAGTGATGATATATGAATCAGAAGATGAAATAAACCTAATACAAGTTTAGTATATTGCTACATGAATAGTCCTAATTGTAATTATCCCATTAACCACTGAACAAATTGGCTTCCACACTCATTATTAACGAGCTCTTAGAATAGCACTTGATCCAGTACATCCTGTTTATTTCACATTTTATTTCATATCGTGCTCAGGCAGTTACTTGTGTATACAACTTAATGAAGCCATCAGACATTAACCTAGATTAATGTCATTAATGTACATTAATCGAGGTCATGAAATCATAATGTGTGTGAGATATTATTTCTTTTATCACACTTTAAATTTGTTATTTTTTATTTATTTTGGTTAATTTGATGCGCTTGCCTATAAAATAACCCAACACTCATCTGCTACGCTTACAGAGAAATTTAAGTTCATTCATAATCTTATCCATTAAAAAATAATCCTTGAGATAAGCAATGTTTCTGATTAAGATGCGTCCTCCTTGTGGGGGGAAAAAATTTTTTGTGCACTTTAATGAGAGAGCACTATAAATTAATTAATAGTGTCATATTTATGTATGTAGTATCCGCCTCAAATGACATCCCATAGAGTTTTTGAATGGATTTACAACCAAAACTAAAATTTCAGCGTGACATATAACTGTCAGACAGTGGCGCTGGACTTAATACAGCTCCTCACTTGAGCCGATATCACACAAGGAAAATACGCTAATCTGATCATAGCAGAGTCAGTGGTATTGTCAGTATAATATTGAATTGCTGCGTTATGAATCAAATTCGTATCGTGAAAGCCTACAGTGGAAGCCTGGGTTTTACACCCATACAATCCAAGTGCACTGCTAATGTTAGCTAGTTAGCAAACCTTTACGAATCACGAACATTAGAGACGTGAGGCACATCTGCGTCTACGGTTTAATCAGTGATGGAAAGGTTAAAGGGCAGAAAGGAGTCAGAAACTCTGGTATCATAATTGTTGTGTAGCTTTTAATTTTACTAAGATTTTAACAACACATGAACACAGCCCTACGTTTGATGTTACGTACAGAAGAAAATCCTTTTCCCAAAGGAGCTTTCACTGAAATTGCCAAGGCTCGTTCACTTATAATGAGGTCGTTTTCTTTGAGAAGTCCACTTGGCTGTTCTCTACACTACAGGGTTTCACAAACTCACAAAAGTTTGAATATTTTGTGTGTTTGGTTTTACAGACAATACTTTTTAATCACGAGCAATAAAAATAGTTTTAGGATGCGTGCAGATTTTCAAATACTGAATGAAATAAATGTGGACTTGCTTCACTTTTTTATTCTTCTAAGGCCGGACTCTTGTGGTTTATTTGGGATTTTCACTGATTTTATTTTATATTTTCCAATTTTTTTCTTCTACTGTCTTCGTCAAGTCTTTGAGCCTAGTTTTTTTTTTTTTTTAACCTGTTTCTAAACGGTTCCTATAAACACTAATATCTTCCTGCAGCTCTGTAAAAAGTCAATATTTTCTGGTTTAGGGCGTGCGAGAGCTGTTCTCCTGACACGCTCTTAACGTGACTGCGTGAGTGTTTCAGCCTGTTTAGCTTTTCATGTCTTCACTAAGACTTCAAGTGAACATGATGTGTGTTCAGTCATTAGACGCCTTAACAAGGCTCATTTAAATCATTTAACTGCAGCACGTCTGCGGGGATGCAAACTCGGATGTGATATTTAAGCTGTATGTTAGAACTGTGTTTCAATCCGAAAGCACAAATTCAGCAGAGTTTGTTTGATTGTTGACTTTAATGCTGCAATACATTATTTTATTATATTATAGTATAAAATAATATAATAATGTATTATGGTATTCAGAACCAAAAAAAAGTTTCCCAAAATTAGATTTTTTTCCTAAACGCGTCCCAAAGCAAAACATGGATGGCAAGAGCAAGGTCATGTTTGTAAGGCTAGTCTCTGAATGTGATAAACATATTAAGACGATCTACATGAATTATTTCTGCATGGTTAGCAGAGACGACGTACAATGCAGGTTAACTGTCATGTTCATCTTTACTTGTAAAAAATGATCCGTCGCGTGTTGGGCTGAAATAAACAGAATTATGTTACAAATCTAAATCACAACACCACATTTAAAACACATTTTCACAACACAAACGCTACAAGTTTTATCAAATTTATACAAATGGAAATCTGTTTAGTGTGTATGTGTAAGCCGCCAAGTTGCGACATCAGGTGTGTTTACGTCTGAGAAGGTGGATGCTGCCCAAGTTCCCAAATGGGAATTCTGAGCTGAACGAGCATTCCATTGCACTTTTCTATGTCGGAGGTTGGGTTTTCCAGGTTCCGAGTACAAATAGGTGTTTGTTGTAGGGGCTTGTAGGGGGCGTGGCTACACAAGTTGATCATTAGTAGGTCACATGACTATAACTGTATGTAGCTGTAGCTGTGCTAGGAACTCAATAACTTTCCTAAAACACCAGAAAGAAGCGGAGCTTCTCCGGCTTCCTTTTTGTTGTTCCCTTTCAAACTCGGTTTTGTTTTGGTTTTGCCATAAAAAGGGAAAACAGCAAATACTTCATCGTGTGAAGAAAAAGTATAACCTCAAAGGATATAATGAAATCTTTCACAATAAGTCAACTACGACGGGACACAGTATATTACCTGCAGTTATTTCTACAGCTCATTTTATACAAGGTGAAACACAGAGAAGTCGTAAAAATGACTCGGATGGAGTCAGATGAAAATAATTGCTTTACCTCACCTCCACGTGTAAAACTAATCCAGTCTGAATAGAGCTAATGACACAAACTTTACACACCCCTGTCTCCATTCTCTCTCACACACACACACACACCCAGGACCAAGTGCCTACATCAGCCCTTTAACACCAGGCCACATTAATAATTCACAGTGTGGAGCAGTAACAGGAAATGGAAGTCCTGAGAACCTGATGCATGCCTGAAAGGCAGATGTGTGTACAAGACACAGCCAGATTGCATACTGATTCAGAAATTAATAAAACCGACCATTTACCCTCTACAAGTTACGTCCCTCCAATCTGATTTATGGTAAAGTGATGAAATTATGCTGGCAGTAATTCAGTGATGGACGCTGACTTGCTGCTGCTATACCAAGTGGGGAAATAAAATTCAGACTTTTTAATACGTACAATCATTTAAAGACTGTTTAATATTTTATAATTTGTGATATTAATCAGTACAGCATAATTATTTATCTCAAAATTTTGCTTGTGCTTTATAATTTTATTTTAAAACTGAAATAAGCCTGTTCTTCATACACATTGTTTATGTATCTGTAAATGCTAAATGTACTTATATGAGGGATTTATACCACAGCACTGCTGCATTCTGGATTCTGATTGGTCAGAAGGTGTTGATTAATTGTCTAGAACAGCAGCTCTGACAGTAGTGCAGCTGCAAATTTATGCAGGTTTATATTAATGCTCCTATAACAGCATGTCATGAAGTGTTTTATTCCTCTTAAACCACAGCAGTCTACCAACACATGAATTTTTATTTTGTAAAATATGTTGGGATAATTTTTTTAATCCATTTATAGTTACATTTAATGTTGTGGAACGTTAGCAAGTTAGTTCCTGATCTCACTTACGTTATAGTAGCTATAAACAGTCGTTCCCTCACCAGCCTAGCTTTTTTCTCTCTTGAAGATAATAAGACAAAGAAAAAAGCAGCTTGTCATGTTAACGAAGTCTTTCCTGTGTCTGAAAAACAAACTTCTAATAAAATGCAGCTTGTCATGTTACAGAGAAAAGTGTAAACTCCTCTGTCCTGAAGATGTCAGAAAACTTAAAGTTACAGCTTTACCTCTGAAAGTTACAAAGCGCTGACACTGGAGACTCCTTCCATAAAATCAATTCAATTCTATTTGTATAGCGCTTTTAACAATGGACATAGTCACAAAGCAGCTTTACAGAAATGTTAAACAAACATCTCCTTACAGAAAACTTCACCGTTATAATGTGGAGCATCCGCCATACAAGTCCCTGTGAATGAGCTGTTACTATAGAAACAATAACGTGTTAGAACGAGTGCGTTAATATGTTAATCAACACCTTCTGCCCAATCAGAAGAAGTCTGATGTGCATGAGGCTCTCTTTCCATCTCAGATTTGTCAGAAATCTGATTTGTCTGATTTGAAAATGTCAGATTTGTCTGGAAAATCGCACGAGTCATGTGATGAAGTTTTCACGGTTCATCTGAGAGCCGATTCAGGACAGAAGTGTCTGGTCAACTCTAGAGGTTTAGTGACGCTCCTGTAAGAGCAGATACGAGCGTGAGTGAAGAGCAGTTCGATATCTAATGCTCATGCCGTGTCCCACTGCTGAAAGCTTTCCAGTTCACTCTCGATCCGTGCACTCAAGCCTCACACACTTCCTGTTCCATTAAACCCTGCCGCACATCAGCCGGCTTTTCAGGCCCATTTACCCTGTTTATAGGCGACCATCAGGTCACGTCATGACGCTGCTATGACTATTACGCTTAATGGAGATCGCTGCAAATTGCTCTTTTATAGTCATCTTAGATCCTGAAGGTCAGGAATTTGTTAAGACGAGTTAAAACAGGTGAATGGGACAATATTTTAAAACAAAAGATATTTAAAAATTGCTGATATTCTTACAAATATTTGAGGTT
Organism: Pangasianodon gigas; assembly: GCA_022758105.1. NCBI lineage: Eukaryota > Metazoa > Chordata > Actinopteri > Siluriformes > Pangasiidae > Pangasianodon > Pangasianodon gigas. Next base: position 17,759,158 of record CM040472.1, on the reverse strand, counting down.
TTTCAAAAGTGCATTTATTTATAGAAATAAATAATAAATTAAAAATGCATAAATTTGCATTATTAAAATCAAAAACTACTCATAATTCATAATGTTCCTAACCTGTTCATAATGTCAGAATTAAAAGGTTTATTTCACTTTCGCAGTTGGTTGGAATGTAATTTTTAAAAAATTATGCAGCCAAGAAAAATATATATATATACACACACATACATACACACACACACACACACACACACACACTTCAAATTTAAGAAATTTTCATTATAAAATCTAACATTAATGCAACATTTATTAACATTTTAGGAAATTCCTTCAAAATATGGACAAGAATGAATGAGAAAAATGTAATTATTGCAATTACTGCAGTTCATCTAGAAAATAGAACAAAAATATACAGTAAATTATTTATACTACTCAATTTTCAATAATAATAATAATAATAATAATAATAATAATAAATATGCCTGATAGATGCTCTAAATGCTCTTTACTTAATCAGTGTAATTGTTTTTTTTTTTTTCCACAACACTGAATTTCCTGGCAGCTGATTGGTCACTGGCAGCTCACTGACATACTGCTTTCACTTCTGAGATTCTAAGCGCTCTGACAATGTCAATCAAGTCTATAGACCAATCAGGTGCCAAGAAACACCATGTCGAGAAACAGCAAGCGACAAAAAGAGAGAAAAAAAATTTTGGTTGCATTTAGGTAGAGTTTGTGGGTTTTTAATCACAATTTACAAATTTTACTTTTACTTTAATGTTCATTAATTTGAGTATAATGACTCACGTTATTGTAATCCTGAGAGTCAGAGTCAGTTTTATATGTGCGCGCGCATGCACGCAAGCACACACACACACACACACACACACCTGATGACCCGGAAGAGGAACAGTCCTTTTATAAATCACATGTCTAATGTTCCCGTAGAAACTGAAATGTTTCCGCATGGCAGATGTTTTATACTGGTGATCTGCTCAAATTGAGAAAATAACTTTTTAATCACTGTATCATTTTCATTAAAATTATTTCATTATAGATCAATTTAATCTTTTTTTTCTTTCACCCAAAACCAGAAATCTTTTACTGAAAATTTTCTGACTGAAATTTTGGTGCATCCATAATTATCAATAACTAATGTTCAATTTAAAGTTACACTCTAAATGCACGGAGAGATTTTATTTCACATTAATGAACTCAAAACATTCTCTGTTTACCGTGAAGGAAAGCGAGGTTGCCGCGTCAAAGCATCATTTTAAGAGATTTAATCGAGTCGAGACGAGAGCACTGGTGGAAACATTATTAACAGAGATGGCACAATATCACCTTGATTAGCTTGAGTATCAGCCGATATCGAAATTCCTCCGATATGGTTTTCTTTAAAAACTACTAAGCAAAAATATCACTTATGCAAAAGTACAGCATTTTTTATTCAGTTAAACTAAAATCACTTACATTTCAAATACAACAAATCTAATAAGATATGAAGTATAAATATAATAAAATCAATCTTAAGAAAAAATAGAATCAAGTCTAATTATATGCAAACCTTTCCAGGTCCAAAATAAAAAAAAAAAAAAATCTTTTCTAAACTGAATTCCAATCTTTTCCATTCGTTAGAGGGCTGGATCAAATTCGTTCTTATTTTCTCTGATATCCGATCCACCCTTTTTTTTTTTTTTGCTGGAATAGGAGTGATACAAATCCTGTGTATTGGATCAGTGCCATTTGTATTCACTAAAGTGAGATGTAGGGAAGGGGGCGGGGCGTCAGTTAATATTCAAGAGTTCAAAATATCTATGCAATGGTCAATAATGATAAAAATCAATCAGATCATCTGTCAGTCAGACATTCTCCTTCAGGTTTTCATCAATTATGGCAACTCACCCAGTCCCTGAAGCAGCAAAGCATTCCCCACACCATCATACTACCACCACCATGTTTCACTGTTGGTGTGATGTTCTTATTGTTGCATGCGTTAGCTGAATGAGTTAGCTTTACACCAGATGTAAAGAGACCATGTCTTCCATCCACAGAACATTATCTCAAAAGGCTTGGAGATCATTAAGACGTTTTCTGGCAAATATGTTCCTCTTGATTTGCAGTTTGTTTTTGCCTTGCAACTCTTGCAATGGATAGCATTTTTTGCCCAGTCACTTCTGAATCATGATTCGCAGCCTGCAGTGGCTTAGATGTTCATCTGGGTTCTTCTGTGACTTCTTGGATGAGTCACTGATGCGCTTTTGGATGCGCGTATTTTGTTAGTGATTCACCACTGTTCCAAGTATTCTCCATTTGGAGATAATGGCTCACACTGTGGTTTGTTGGAGTCCCAGAGCCTTAGAACAAGCTTTGTAACCCTTATTTCAATATTTCCCTTATTTTAAAATATTTCAATAACTGATCTAACTCATCTCTGGAATATCTTTTGATTGCGGCACAGTGTGCTGCTTGTTGAGATCTCTTAGCCTTCTTGACACTGCTGGAAATGTTCTAGTTAAGTGATGCTTAGCTTCAGGGCTGGTGGTCATTAAACCTGTGTGTGTCTAGAATAACTGAACCCAATTATCAATTAAACGAGGTTTGATCTGGTAGCTAAGAGGGGCTTTTACTTTTCCACGCAGGGCCTGGTAGTGTTGGATAACGTTTTTCCCTTCAAATGAATAAAACGATGATGTGATGTTGCATGTAAGGACAGTGTTCGTCTCTGGAGGTGGTGTTTAGTGTGCTGTGGTGTTCAGAGGGTTACTGACTGACTCAGAGGAGGATCAGCAGGAGAAGAGCAGCGGCACTCAGCGATCAGCGCCTCCTCTTCAGCGACCTTGGCTGATTACTCGCTGCGACACACAATTATCCGGCTGCTGATGGAAAAGAAACACACAAACACAAACACACACACACACACAGAGCACTCTGGTGGAATGGTGTGAATGCAGTGACGAGCATTTAGCAAGAAAACACAAGGAGACGTCGCGTGACATTTCACCTACCAATATAAATTAATTTATTGGCCCAGAAAGCAACGGCAGTACACCTCATCGAGCAGGCGGCAAGCAATAAGCTATTTAATTTCTGATTTCCACGTCATGAAAAATTACAGCACCTCAAATATTTTTTTTTTCTGAATTTATTTAAGAAATGTTTTAATACTGTTATGATGACTGGGAAATTGGTTCTTTATACCTCTACACTTTACAAATAAAATGAACAGAATAATGTAAACAGTACTTCTTCTTGTTAAATACATAATGCTTCGTTCTTCTTGTTGTTTTTTTTTATTGTTGTTTTTAAGAAATGTGCACATCGTTGAAGTGAAACACAACTCCCGTTTTGAAACACGTCTAAATCCGGAGAAGGGTCGAGGGCTCAGTGGATGACCGTCTTCTCCCTGTCACACGTGATGATGACTGATTATAAGACGTTTACATTATGAGGCTCCATCAACTGTTAACATAGCAATAATTATAAATCTATACAAAAAAAATTACAGTGCAAATAAAACGTAAATCTGACTGAAAAAAAAAAAAAGAAAAGATAGTTAACATTCACATTCAAAGAAATCTGAAGTGGAATATTGAACAAGGTGAAGAGTAAACAAAAGTTATGGAGCTTAAAACCCGACAAAAGTATTCAAATATAAATTCTGTATATTTAAATGATATACCGTTCATTTTTGTGGTGTATCTAAATTTACATAAATTTACATTTTTGCCAGTGTTTGGGTTTTTTTTTTAAACCTTGCTAGCTTGCCTTTAAAAATATAATTCAAATTAATGTATTGATGGTTTTGAGATTAAAAAAAAAATTTTTTTTTAAATAAACCTGAACAAGCAGATCTCAACGCCAACAGCGCCACCAACAGGTCTAGTCCTGCTTTTTACTAACAAGTATGCATTATAATTTAATTCTTCAAACAGGAAGGAAGCTGTTGAAGAAATATATTTGACCTTGTTGTGACCTTGACGCTTTCCGGATCAATTCCAAAATCTAATCCGTCTAATCTGCTGGTTACGATAATAGTTCCATATAATTCCTACAAACACTCGACACACACAAACAACCTGAAAATATAAATCTTCCACCACCTAGTGGAAAAGCCATGCAAATACAGATCTTATGTAAATTTATGTAAATTTATGTAAATAAATAGGCGAAGCATCCAGGATTCCCAGGGAAAAGTAGATGTTTTCGGCATTTAGCCAAATCGCAGTCGTCTCTCATGTTCACGTCCATGAAGTAAAGAGACTCGAGTGCAGTCAAAATGTTAGATATGAACCGTAATGATCCATTACAGCTTTATGTTCTACTGAAATAAATAAATTCCTAACTAACTTTGGCCGCTAACGATTACCTGTAAACTAACGTTAGTGCAGTGAAACTAGCTAGACCGTTACTTAAATAGTTACGCTAAGCATCGAGCGTTTACCATCACTGGAGAAAACTCGCTGTTTAAGTAGAACATAAAATTATTTTTTTGTTTGACTGCTTTGAAAGAGTCTACTTTTCACCTTTGGCCTAATTTACATAAAATCTTTAGTTTTGATATTTGAGATTTTTGAGTATTTAGTGTTCTGATTTTTTTTTTAAATCTCAAAACCGTAACCCATCACTTCAAATGATATGATATTTTTAAAGACAAATCTTACCCCAAGCAAGTTCAAAACAAAGATGGCGAAAATTGTTTGTTAAATACATCACACAATTGAAAAAAAATTATTTAATGTGACGTGTACATAATTTTAAATTTACAAAATTCATATTCATGAATACATTTTTTTTGTCAGCGTTCAAGTTCCACAGAACAGGAGCTCTTATTTAAAACTTCCTGAAAGAGTAAAAGGAGAAGCACGACTCGTTATCGTTAACTCACTCAGGCACGCGGTCTCTAGATTCTCTATAATGTACAAACCTGAATTGATAGAGTTTTTTTTTTAGTTTTTTTTTAGGGCTTTTAGGGTTCTACGTGATTCGTTCATTTAGCTGCTGGTAGCCAGAAATGATTCAACCATTCAAACGATTCAAACGATTCAAATGATTCTTAGAACAGAATCAATAATCTCCATTCACTGCTGAATATTACATTTTTTTTTTCCTAGAGTTGCTTGTGAATTTTTTCAGCTCAGAACAGCCCTGTGTGTGTACTTACTGCAGTATTGGGTCATTAACACACCTGAATGTGTGTGTGCGTGTGTGTGTGTGTGTTGCCTTTACAGTTTGACCTTTGTGAGGCCAGCCAGTTTGGAAGGGGTCTGTGTGTGTCTGTCTGTGTGTGTGTGTGTGTCCCCTTTACAGTTTGACCTTTGCGAGGCCAGCCAATTTGGAAGGTGTGTGTGTGTGTGTGTGTGGGTCGGTGTGTATATCAGATTGATGAGAGAAAGCCCAGCGCTGAGAGGCAGGAGCGAGATTACAGGCTGTTAAGCCGTATCGATTATCGGCTGATTAAAGCCCTTCCTCTGAGCAGGAACTCAGGCACTCTGACCGCACAAAAATTGCGGTTTGTCCCGCAATTTCCCCAATTTCCACTTGGAAACTTAACGCTGACGTAACCAGAAATCTGCTTCCTGTGCTGATCTGTTTCCTCCGTCAGAATAACTCCATAACCGAATAACTCTCTCACTCACACACACACACACACACACACACTTGCGCGCACACACACACTGAGCCTGAGCTTGATCTCTGAGTCCATTAACACAAACGCAAAAGGAGGAAACGATGAACGCTTTTTTTTTTTTTTTTCCTAAACTGAAATATAGATTGTAGCAAGTGAAACGATCACTTTTCACCACTAGAGGGCACTAAGGCAAAACGACGACAGCAGGCTAGGGCACCACAAAGCACGCGGAAGATAACGACATCAGGCTGAAATGAAATGTACAAAATAATAATAATAATAATAATAATAATACACCTAAATTATGAGCATCTGTCTGGAAAATAAACATTAACGTTCTACTGTACGGATATTTATTTATAATACAAATGGAATAAATTAGAGTTGTTCCCAAAAAAGAAAAAAGAAAAAAAAAAACCTGGTCTTTTAGAGTTTTCAGCGTTCGTACCGCAGACCTGCGATTGCTTTTGCGTAAGATAAGAATCCGACATGGTGAGATTTTAGTATTATTACAGTCCGGTGAAGCTGACGCATTGAGAACATCAGTCTATTGCTTTTGCGTTTGAGAAAAAAAAAAAAAAAAGCCAAGATGAGTCCATACTTCATCAGATATGTGGCTTCCTTCCTTCATTTTTGTTTTGTTTTGTTTTTTGATTGTACTGCTGCGTTGTAGATTTACACCATCAGCCTCGCTAATTAGAGAGAGAAGGGGAAAGAAAAATACACACACCAACTCCGAATAGCACAGTGACCCAGCGAAATTTCACACACATGGCTCTTAAAGCTCAAAAAAATGTGACGTGACGGAACGTGACGTGACGTAACCGCTCATCCCTGCAGATCGGCTCTGAGGAACCTCCGAAGGGAACGTCAGAGAAGTACGAATTGGTTCTCTTGTTAAACATGATGAGAGGGTTGGAGAAGGACTGATGGCTCCTGCGCCATCTTTCTGACTCGCTTCCAGGAATGCTCGATGGAACAAGTGTTGGAGTGTTGATTGGTGCTCGTGTTGGTCCCGGATGGAGCTGGATGATGGAGCGGCTGCTCCGGCAGCGCTCTCAGTTCAGGTCGATGGTGTTGAAGACCCATTCGGTGAACTTCTTCAGCTTGGCCGCTGAGTTCTGAGACTCCTCCTGGAGCCTCTGGTTGTCCTCCCAAAGACGCTTGATCTGAGCCTGAAGCTTCAGCTTCTCCTCTCGCTCCTGCACAGAGAGGACACATCCAAACATCAGAAATGTTTCTGGATTTGAAACCTTCGACATACAGTTGGGGTCTTTTGAGCCCAACTATACAGTAGAGTGAAAAGGTTTACATCGTCTTTCCATTTTTTTAATTTTTTTTTTAAATAACCACAGTGAGAAAATTTGTTTTGTCCAGAGATCTAAAAAATCTTTAAAAATTATTTTTAAATTATGGAAAAAAAAAAAAAAAAAAAAAAAGGGTCAGAGACCTAAACAAATATCTAATAAATATATCCATTAAAAAAAATCCATTCATTTACTTATTTATTTACTTGCGTGTTTATTTATTTTATATTTATATATATATAAATAGTATATATTTATTTATTTATTTATTTACATCTTATTTTCTTTCATTTGACCTATTGACTTTTCTTACTTTATTTACATACTTTTTAAATTTTCTTATTTACTTACTTACTTAAGTACTTTTTAAAATTTTACTATTTACTTATTATCTTATTTGCTTACTGTCTTATTTACTTACATTGTTATTCATTCATTCATTCTTGTTTAGTTATTTATGTATTTATTTCCCTTCCTCCCTCCCAGGTGTGACTAGTTTATTCACTGAGCTGGTTTTTGCCTTCCCACAGGTTACACACGGACAGAAACAGTTAGAACTTTAAGGTTACAATGTTCACGATACAGGAGCTGCTTTTTTCCAGCACAAAATCTACCCAGTGTGATACAGTTACCTTCTTCAAGTCGTCCTGCAGCATCTTCACCATAGCCTCAAGCTGAGACACTTTCCCAGCAAAACCCACAGGAATATCACTGCAGGACAGAGAGAGGGAGAGAGAGAGAAATAGAGAAGGGGAGAGAGAGAGAGATACACACAGAGACAGTGAGAGAAAGACACAGAGAGAGAGACACAGGGGGGCAGAGACACCCACAGACAGAGACACAGAGAGACAGAGAGAGAAGGAGAGAGAAGGAGAGAGACAGAGAGAGAGACAAAGAGAAACAGAGAGAGAGAGAGAGAGAGAGAGAGAGAGAGAGAGAGAGAGAGAGAGAGAGAGAAAAGGAAGAGGGGAAGAGGGAGGGAGGGAGAGAGAGAGAGGGAGAGAGAGAGAGAGAGAGAGAGAGAGAGAGAGAGAGACAGGGTGTGAGTTTTAGTGTGTCAGTATATTCCCCCAGTCAGTAGAGAGGCAGTAAAGCTGATCCTCACCTGGGAGAGAGACGGGAGTGAGGTACAGGCTGCAGCTCCAGCTGCTGAGAGCTCACTGCACTCTCACCACGGTGACTGATGTCCTGAGAACTGAACATGAAACTTCTCTGGACTGAGACGAGGAGTGTTAACATGACAATATGCGTGACAGAAAGAGAGAGAGAGAGAGAAAGAGAGAGAGAGAGATGAGAATGTGAGACAGGGTCAGTCCTGTTATACGGAAAGCAGTAAGCATTATAAACCTCATGTGCCTCACACAGAGCCGTGCACTCCAACCCTACTGACCAACTGTAATATCATCACTGCTTTCAGAAATGTCTGGAGCATCAATTAACGTTCAACCTGAAATCATATTTGGTGGTTTGATTGCCGCTGAGGCTCGTTCAGGTTGGGTTGATCTGATACAATAATACATCAGCGTTTCTATAGCAACAGATCATTCACAGGGATTTGTACGACAGATGCTCCACATAAACGGATTTAAAAACGTGTGTACTTGTTGATACGGTGAAGTATTTATCTTCCATTGAACATTTATGGAAGGAGTCTCCAGTGTCAGTGCTTTGTAACAGTTCGAGGTAAAGCTGTAACTTTAAGTTTTCCAACAAACTGCACTTTTTTTGTCCTATTACTGTAACTTCAAGACAGAAAAAAAGAGAGACTGATGAGGGAACGAGTTGCTGCTATAACACAAGTGAGAACAGGAACTAACCTGTTTCACTGATGTTCCACAACTATAAATGTAAAAAGTATGACTCATTGTCTAATAAATAAAAAACTTGTAATCGTTGCCAAATTGCTGTGGTATAAGAGGAATAAAACACTTCAAGTCTTCAGGTGTGTTATTAGAATATTCTGATATTTATATCCATGAAACAACACACATGCAGCTGTATTTTTTATAAAAATACTGTTATAAAAAATAATCTTAATTTAATTTTTTTTTAATCAGAAATAGGAGAAATATGCAGCACTGTGCTTCATGAGTTTAAAAACATATATGGCACAGGTTTGGATAGATTATGGAGCGATATCGGAAGCTTGCGTGCGTCGAGGCTGTGTTTGCTTTTCACGAACAAAACAATGCAAAACCCCCTATTTATTTATTTTTATTTACATAACCACTCATTTAATGTTGAAGTAGAAAACGAAATTATACATACTTAACTGGATTTTGGATTTGAAGGACAGTGTATATGTCAGTTTCAGTTTGTCACTAATCGGTAGTGTTTACGTGGGCAGACTGGAGTGCAGGGCAGTGAGCGAGCCGAGGCGGAGAGAGAGAAAGAGGAAAGGTAGCTCACTGCGTGGGGGTCTCCCCTCACCCTCGAAAGCGTTGGCGGCGTCCACCAGGTGGCTCCAGTCCAGGCCGCTGTCCGTGTCCGTGTCAGGCAGGGGCATGAGGCCCAGCTCTGGAGATGGCAACCTCTGGCGCTCGTGCAGGTCTGCTAGAGAGGTGTCAGACGCGGAGAGGTCACCTGACCCACGGCCAATGAGAAAACATCACACGGTGCGTGTCAGCTGACTGAGTCTGGCTATTACACTGATAACACACTAGGACTGTGACCTGGTGCCGGACTTGTCCTGATCGGGTCTGTGACTGTGATACGTGTACGTGATTAATAACGTGGACTTAAACACTGAACTCAAGCAGACATCACATGTGAGGGACATGCTGCCTTCAGCAGCCAAATTCTGTACCATATTAAGAGAAAATGCACATAAGATCTTATGATCTTACATTAAAAAGTTATTTACTAGTTATTTCATGTTTAAAAAAATAAATAAATAAAAATAAAAAATCAGTCCTGACAGTATATGCAGCTATGACATGAATAAACACTAATAAATAATAAAACAAATATATATATATATATATATATATATATATAAAAAGAATGCAATTATGAACAAAAAACAAATAACACAGAAAACAAAAAAAAACAAAAAAAAACAAATAGAATGACAGATTTGGAAAGAGAGAAATAATTTATAGGCTACAGTGCCTGAAAAGGTTTTAATTAAAAGCAAGAAGAAGAGAAGAATAAAAAGAAGAGTGGGATAAAAACGAATCCCCTTCAAAATGTAACCATAGCAACAATCATACACATATTACATAATCGTATTACATCATTATACTTGTATAATCATATTATTTCTTTTTATTTTTATTCACTCAGTTGCTCCTTTGTGTGTATTGTAATCCGTCTTGTGTATCGTACTGCTGCAACAAAACCATCTCCCTCAGGGATCAATAGAGTACTCTCTATCTATCTATCCATCTATCTCTCTATCTATCTCTCCATCTGTCTATCCACCCATTTATCCATCTATCTAAATATCCATCTATCCATCGATCTTTCCATCTGTCTATCCATCCATCCATCCAAATATCCATCTATCCATCTGTGTCTGTCTTTTCATTCATCCATCCATCAATCCATCTAAATATCCATCTCTCCATCTCTCCAACCATCCATCTATCCATCTAAATATCCATCTATCCATTGATCTCTCCATCTGTCTGTCCATCCATACATATAAATATCCATCTATCCATCAGTCTCTCCATCTGTCTATCCATCCATCCATCTAAATATCCATCTCTCCAACCATCCATCTATCCATCTAAATATTGATCTCTCCATCTGTCTGTCTGTCCATCCATACATATAAATATCCATCTATCCATCAGTCTCTCCATCTGTCTATCCATCTATCCATTGATCTCTCCATTTGTCTATCCATCTAAATACCCATCTATCCATCAATCTCTCCATCTGTCTATCCATCCATCCCTCATCCATCCATCAATCCATCTAAATATTCGTCTATCCATTGATCTCTCCATCTGTCTATCCATCCATCCATCGATCTCGCCATCCATCCATCCAACTATGCATCTATACACTGTCTATCCATCCATATATATTTATCCATCTATCCATCAATCTCTCCATCTGTCTATCCATCCATCAATCTATCTATCTCGCCAGCTGCCTATCCATCCATCCATCCAACTATGCATCTATCCACCCATCCTTCTATCTTTTCCATCCATCTATCTTTTACAGTACCTGACATGAAGGAACAGTAGAAAATTGACTTCAGTAAAATGCTAGTTGCTACTGAAGCTATAATGAAGTTCTACATTAACAAAGCGAAGTCAGAATCCACGGTATAAGGAAGATAACGGCCGCTTGAAGAGTCTCGATATTAGAAAATAAGGGGGCAATTTTTTTGCCTCAGCTTCATCCATAAAGCTTTCAATTTCCTGTTATTTTTCGGCTCTCTTTCTTGGCCAGTACTGAGTTAGGATATGACGTAATAATGACGGAACGTCACCTTTACGCACGTTACCTGAAGCTTCTGGAGCCGCACCCACGAGCTACTCACCATGCATCTTGATGCCCAGTTTGTAGGAGGGTCTGCGCAGGGGGGCCCCGCGGGTGGTGGGCGAGCGCGGCAGGGTGGAGCAGCTGAAGAGCACGTCGCTGGCAAGCGCCTGCTCCAGCACCGCATCTCCCAGTGACGGCAAGCGCTGGCCTCGATAAATACTCTCGTCAGAGAGGGTGCGCTGCAGTGAGCGCCGGCCTGTACCGCTCGCACCCGAGCACGACGGCTGCAGAGACTGAGACACAGCAACGACGGAGTTCGCATGAAGAGTTGCGGAGTAAATCAGACAAAACATCTCAAATCAGTTCAGCCTTAGGTTTAGTTTCTGTTTCAGGAGGATGATGTGGAGTGTGTCATTAAATACACTACAGAATAAAAGATTTCTTGCTCAAGACACCACAAAGTGTAAACTCCTCCATCTTGAAGACTCGTCCAAGCGCTGACACTGGAGACTCCTTCCATAGATGTTAAACAAAAGCCTCCTTACAGAAAACTTCACCAAATCAACGATTACAGTATTTTGATCAGTTTATGTGGAGCGTCCAGAACAAAAACTTAACGTATAACGCATTAAAACAAGCAAATTGATATAAACCTGTGATTTAGAGCTGCACTACTTGCAGAGTGCTGTCATAGAAAATTAATCAACACCTTCTGACCAATCAGAATTGAGAATTCAACAGTGCTGTAGGATAAACTGCAATATTAGAAGCTGTTGTGATTCTTAATGAGAGTGTTGGTCTGTCCTTCAGCCTGTGTGTGTGTGTGTGTGTGTGTGTACCTTGTCGTCGTGATGGATGGCAGGAGGGCTGTCCAGGGTGATGAGTTTCTTCAGATCCTCCTCTACAGTGGATTTGCCCAGCGGCTGAGGAGAGTGCAGGTCTCTGAGAGAGGGCCGAGTCTGAGACGGTCCACCATCCGCTCCTCCCTCGCCCTGTGGCCTCCTGGGCACAAAATAAAATCAGAATAAATGTCAAACGTTTTACTCTGATGCATGGTCATACTCCTGTCTGACCACAAGGGGGCAATCAAGCACTGAACAATAACAGAAGCAAAGAGGTTTTTTTATTTTTTATTTTTTATTTTTAAACACACTGCTGCTATTTAGATTGATCAAATTTTTACCATTATAAGCGATAATGATGGGATACATTAAGCTTTGTGTAAATTATAGCAGAGGTGTTATTGACAAACAGTTCAAGCTGCAGTACTATAACTCATAATCTGCCTGATTAAAATTAAGAAGCTGCAAGCGGAGCTTTCTGTCTCCGTGATGAGACCAACGCTCACTTTCGAGTGTCTCCGAAGTCCACAGAGTTGATGGTGCTCCCCGGCTTCCTCCAACCGATCAGGTACTTGCTGGTGGCTCCCTGGCGAGGGTAGAAGCTCTTGGGTCCGGGAGAGACCGAGCTCTGAGAGGAGGAAGAGGGCGAGGTGGCGGAGGGAGACTCGTCTCGGGGAGAGTTGTGACTGGAGCTGAGGACTCCGGGGCTGCCAGAGTGACGTGAGCTGTGAGGAATAAAAACAAAAACACACAGGATTAAAGCTGTGGTTCTCAACGTTTAGAACTTGAAGAAAGCCTACATTGAAAAACACTGTATGACTGAACACCTGGAGTGTGAGGCCATGTCGCTGAGGCTGTATGAGCTGCTGTCGCGCATTAGCAGATGTGTAGGAGGACTGCGTGTGGTCGGAGCCTCTGCAGGAGCGACAGGTGACTCTGCGGCTGGAGGTGACCGCTCCAGCACACGCCGGCCTCCCTCAGATGGCCCGTGCCACGGTGATGCGACCCTCTCCCGGGGTGCTGATGTGCCCACAGCGAGCAGTGAGCTGGCGCTGCCGTGATGCGGCACGTAGGAGGTGGCGTCGATGCCGCTGTCTGCTGAGGAGCCCTGCAGGTATCCACCTCCGCCCAGACCGTTGGGCTCGGAGTCAGCGACGTCTCCCTGACCTCCACCTCCCAGATCGTACCACTTGTCATCGCTGTGAGCGCCGCTGGAGGCTGTACTGGAGAGGGTGTTACTGCTCGAGTGGGAGTACGGGCCCTCGGACTGCACGAGGACAAGAATAAAGGGGTAGAAATAAATAAATACACCATCATGAGAACAAATCGGCTTGATTAGAAGAATGAGAGAAGACACACGACTCTGCCGTTGTGCCGAGATGAAGACAGAAGAAACTGAGACGCAATATAACAAATCTATCACTTTAACTAATTTCTAGGAAATAATCTGTTCATAAAACGTAACTATAAATGGATTGCTGTGGTACAAGAGGAATAAAACACTTTATAAAAAGCTGTTATATACAACATTGTTGATTCATTTCCTGTAACAGCAAGCTGGTCATGTTTTATTCCTTATATAGCTTACAGAAATACATTTCTAAAGTATATGATGTGATTGTGTATCATCTCCCTCGCATGAAGTCACACTGAAGTGTTGAAGTTTCATTTATCCAGACAATATAATGAACACTTTCACCTCATTACTATAATGATGTCCTTTGTTTGATGGGCAGCCTGCAGGGATCCTCCTATTGTTCCATAAACCCATAAGCACTGCAAGCTTTCAGCAGTTCATGAAGCATCTCCACTCACCTGGCTGCTCTTCTTAGGTGACAGATGAATGACCTGCTCCTGCCTCTGGATGCGTGGGCCACCCGAGTACGACGGTCCGGATTTACTGACAGGGGCGTCTAGAGAGACATAAAGCGATGATTATTATTAACGCATGTAATACACCAGCACACTCAGACAGAGATTAGACATGAAGCTGCTTTGAAAAAGACGACACAACAGCAGGCGATTTAAAACGACACACTGGAGGAACACTCGAGACTCATTATGCAAGGCAATATCATCACTGCGACATAACCACCCACCCACAGACACACACACACACACACACACACACACACACACACACACACACACACACACCTCGGAGCTCACACTGTCGTTACGCCTCCAGTTACAAAATACTCCCATATTCGACTCTGTGCAAGAAATACATTTTCAGTACAGACTTCAGTGGAGCTGTGCGTGTTCTGGCTCTGCTTCGTCATGGCGGTGTAGAGCGTGTAAACGAAACCATTGTGTAATTTCTGAGGTGTTAGATAAGCGCAGAATAACCAAAATAGACAGCAATTCGTGAACAGTTTGGAGAAAAAGAGCAAAGCTAAGAAGGACAGGAAGAAGAGAGATGGAGGCGCAGATGCAGATGTTTCTGTAGCTACACTCTCTCAACACTAATCATCTTTATTTATAATATCCAAACCACACTGAGCTTCCATGCATTTCTATTCCTTCTCCATATATCACTATAAAAGGAATAAAAATACTTGGTGGTGTGCTATTAATGAAAAATAATCAATGATGTGGCTGGAGCTGTTATTTCAGTTGGATGTTAAATATTTTGAATATTTTTCTTTTAAATCCTTAAGTGTTTTAGTTCTCTAACACAGCAATTTATTAAATTATTTATTAAAGAATACACTGTGTAGTTTTTTATTTTTAATCTGTTTATAGTTAAATTTGAAGATGAACATCCATGAACACTTTAGCTCCTTTTCTCACTTACGTTATAGCAGCTGTAACCTCACCATATTCTCTTTTTGCTCTCTCAATGTTAATAAGATGTGCTTTGGGGTGGAAAGAGTAACTCCACTTCATACCACCATGCAGTTTATTATTATTATTATTATTATTATTATTATTATTTTCCTCTAACAGCACAACACAGTATTTTAAAAAAAATTCCTTACACAGTGAACACAGAACAATTGTATCTCGTTCTTTATTTATTAAACCCTGAGGGTATGTACACGTGGACACGAGGTGCTGATGCACATAACACACCCATCCATTAAGGAACCACTCCATACTTTTTATCTGTTTATAGTTGCATTTATTGTTGTGGAACGTGTACGAGACAAGTTCTCACTTTCGCTCTAGCAGCTACAAACACTCGGTTCCTCTCCATCCTGTCCTTTTCCCCTCTCTCGACGCAGCTTGTCATGTTACTGAGAAACTGTAAAGTGTAAACTTTTCTGTCATGAAGATGTCAGAAAACTAAGTTGCAGCTTTAGCACTGGAGACTCAATCATTTTTTTTTTTTTAAATCTGTTTGCCGCACAAGATTTTGAGAATTCAAACAGCTGTGATATATATTGTATGAAAATAGACACATTAATACAGTACAGTTTGTGCACACGAATACACACCGACATTTGAATTGTGATCTCAAGGAAGGCGCTTTTCCCTTTTCCTGTATGTATATCCGCAAAAGCCTGCATGGCATATTTGAATGGTACAGAGGGAGGCACTTCCTTTAGCACTTCCTTTCCGTTCTTAACATTTCACTTCCTGCCTGTGTCCCTGTTCAGAAGGTATTATGCAAAAAAGCATGGATTGCACATACAACTGCAATCTAAGTAAACTCAAAATCGTCTAAATTAAACACTGGTAATGCAGTGTAATCCGCAGTGTAGATATTTTTTTTTATCCGGTACCACTCTTTCATTTGCAAACCCATCATGAACAGCACTTTCACCGAGAGCTCTGGTTGAATACATGTCTGGAGCGGGTCAGGGCATGTTCACTGGCCTTTCGTGACCTGAGTCGGCGTCCATGGTCATGTGAGAGGGGAATAATTCTAGGCTGCGGCGAGCTGTCCAGCGCACAGGCCACGGTGTCCGCGGTGCGGCCAGGCTTTCTGTGTTCAGTGTGGGCTGCACCCTGTTATTACTGGCGCAGGCTGAGAGGGAACGAGGATATCTAAGGACGTTAAAAGGGGTCAAAGCAAGAACGGAACCACAATAGCCACCCACACCCTCAGAAAGACATGCTGACAAAGAGAAAGAGCACAGAGAGAGAGAGAGAGAGAGAGAGAGAGAGAGAGAGAAAACTGGTGAGTGATGCAAGGCCAAAGCTAAAATGCAAGAATGGGAGGATTTCTGTCAAAAACCCAGGAGACGTGTCCAGGAATGAAAGAACGGGGAGAGGATGACAGTGTCACTCACAGCAGAGTGCAAAACTTTGTGCAGAGGATAAGAGAAGAAAAGAGATGTTACTACAGGAACAAAAATTGCCTCTTGACTAGTGGTGTAACGACACACAACATTCAAATTCAATACAGTAATGTCGTAATACACTGGGAAGAAAAAAGGAAAAAGGGAATATGTGGTCGGTCAGATTTAAGAGAACATATTACGTACAGTTTGCATTAAAAAAAAAGTTTCTCATCAAAACATGATTTAACTGCTTATTTAATTAAACAAGTTTCTAATTACTTGTTTCACTTATGCAGAGTTAATGTAATCAATTCGCGTTGTATTAACGTGATACAATTACGTTATGAAATCTCGTGAGGATGTTGGCGCTGATGTGAAGAAATGAATGTAGTATTAAAATTAATTTAATTGAAACAAGCGCCTTATAAAATCACAACGCCAGTGACCTGGGTTCAGTCTTCAGCTCGGGTGAGAGAGCAGACTTCGGTTTTACTCAGGGCTTTGAAATTACATGATCAAATCATGTTCGTCAACAAAATTACACTAATTACGCTAAGCACGGGGATTTTTCCATTCTGCTGTCAGCTAGCTGTGCCGTGAACCACTCAGCTCTCTATCACCCTAGATGTGTTTTTGAATCCTTTATTCTCCACAATATGAGCTTTTCACTCGCCCCACTGACTTCCTTTGCCTGGACTGAATCAGCGCGCAAAGCCTGAGTGCAGTTGAGAGAGTCTGCTGTGTTAGCTGCTTCGTGTTTAAGTCTAGTTTTAGACACTGACACAGAAGGGTGAAGAGGGACATGTTTGTGGTGTTACCTCCGGTGTACTGTGCACATTTGGAGGATTCGACACACAGTTCACTGGCCGTCAGTGCTGTACATTATACAAACTTCATACCTTAAAGATTTGGGAGAATTGTGCAGTTCCAGCTAGCCATTGCTGTTTTACACGAGCTAGTATGCTAGCATATTGGTTTGTGGAAAAACAGCATGCGTAGGAGATGTGTGTTACCCTTGTAGCCTCTCCTGATTCGAGATAAAGAAGTAGTTACTTTTCCAGAGGCAGGAGTGTGGGGCTTAATTAAATGTTTATTACGCCTCGCGTGATGTAAGCAGTATTTTATGATGAATAGACTCCTTTATTACGCAGCCTGTTGAATGTATCGCTCGATACGCAGATGTCACGAATCGAGAGGCTACGGCTACGATACACTGAATCGTTACACTCCTATTACTTACACAAGTGCACAGTTTACCAAGTTGAATCAATATATTTGTTTAAATGCAACACACTCATATGGTACACATATTTCTCTTTGGTGTAAAGCAACTCAATGCCATAGTACATGCTGCGCTTTTCCAGATCCTAACCGATATGGAGGAAAGTGCTATCCGCCCTCTTCTGCATACACGAGCTCACAATTCAACAATCTTTAAAGAAATGCAATAACTACATCCACCTCTTAATTACCTTAATCGTAATACAGACAATAATCTGTAAAGTTTCATTCAGGATGGTGTTATAAAAAATTAATCCACACCTTCTGACCAATCAGAATGGAGAATTCAACGGCGCTGTGGTATAATGTGATAAGATTTATTATTATTATATATCGCCCCAAAACCAAGAAGTCCAGCTATTTTCTCCTGCATGACTCAGAAGAAAAACGTGTTATGATTTGTCTCAGAAATCGTACCAACACAACCTGCTGTGTGTGTTTCGATGTGTCAGTGTGTGTGTGTGTGTGTGTGTGTGTGTGTATGAATGAGTGAGCGAGAATGAGAGAGATAACGAGTGCCTGGCGTACACATGCACTGTCAAACACAGGCTGTCAAACACAAGTACAGGGCAACAACAGGAGGCTCGTGTCAGGGCCAGCTGGAGAGAAGGCACGCACAAACACCATGTCCATGTCCGTGTGTGTGTACGTGTGTGTGTGTCTGTGTGTGTGTGTCTCCTGGCTTCTACACACACCTGTTCTGTATAAGAGTAAAGCACTGCACGTTGAGTCGAATCGAAATCTACAGCCGGTAGAGGTTGAACAGAGGTTAGTGTGTTTAGAGTACAGATGAGCTTGAAACAATCCGCTGAGATTTTTTTTTTTTAAGGTCAGAAGATACTTCAGTTCCACTTCAATTACTGCAATTAGTTCACAAAACAATGAGGAGCTGGTCGTCAAAAGCGCTGAACTGTGCTTAAGGAAATAATGCTGGCTCTCGGCTCGGAGACGCTCCATGGAGACGGGTCTCTAGCATGCAATTTCCTTTTCAGATGGTGTTCCTGAGGAGTGGCACGAACGTCTCCACACACACACACACACACACACGGAGGGAGGGAGGCTGACAAGCACTGTTCCAGCACCAACTAGGGGTGGGGCGATATTATAAAAATATCATCATGATTCTCTAGAAGAGAAGGAGTCTTTTGTATGATATATGAAATACAGAGAAGAAAAACCTACTTGATTATTTATATATAAATATATATACTGTCTTACTGTGGTTTTTTTTTGGTTTTTTTTGAGACGTTGGTACAAACTTAAAATCCCAGAATGCAATGCAGCTATAAGACACCCGGCTGAGCTAGCTAGCGATCTCCGAGAGCTGACGTTGGTATTAGCGTGAAGCTTTGGAAGCTGATCTGTTTGAACGGAGTGTACAGATTCCAGACTAAAGCGCCGCTGCATCGCTCTCTGTAGCTAGAGTCGAGTGAGGACTAAATCCTACGGCACACCACTATCAGAAAGGTAGTTGAACGGCATTGTGGGTAATTCCCGACTGCTGATCTGACCTGCTGCTGCTCTCTCCGAGTCGTCCACTCGGGGCCAGCTGGGGGTGGACTTGCCGCTGCCGTCTCCCATCATCTGTCGCTCCGGCGGGAGAGGAGAGTGTCTGTTCGGGGCAAATCTGAAACACACACACGTGGTTGAGCTCACACTAAGGTTTATACAGAGCGCAGGCGTATTTTCTGCACCCTCTGTGTGAATGAAACAGTGACGGATAAAGAAGACTAACGACGGGAGCGTGAGGGGAAACGGAGAAGAACAGAGATGGAGAGAAACAGGGTGGTGCCGGAGGTCAGAGAGCCTCTCACCCCTCAGGCATGGACTTCTGCCTCCAGTGGGCTGAGCTGCCCGAGCCGGTGTCACTGGAGCAGGACAGGTTGCTGGGGGAGCTGCGGGTGTGAGTGGGTCGAGCCATCGCCATGGAGGAAGCCAGGGCATAGTTCTCCGAGCCGGGAGACATCCTGAGAAAGGAAGAAAAAAAAAACACAGAGAAAGAGAGAGAAAGAGAGAGAGAGAGAGAGAGAGAGAGAGAGGGCAAAAAAGGAGTAGGAGGAGGAGAGACGTAAACAAAGGGTATGTCAAAGGGGACGCAACAAAAAAATAAAAACATCCAAAGCAGGGAAGACGATCCGACACCCAAGACAAGGATTCCCTCTCTGATGAAACAGACCTCTTGGAGTCGAGAGGTCGGCCGTCGCTGGAGACGCTGCGTGGGATGGCAGCCGCTCTCTCCGGTCTCTCGGCGGACAGCGTCTTGCCCATGCTGGCTCCCAGGCTGACGGCGCGGTTGGGAGTCCCGGTGTGGCTCTGAGGCGAGGCGGAGAGAGACTGCTGTGGGCTGGAGGACGTGCGCTGCCACTTGTTGTTGTTGGAGCGGAACGGGAACTTGTACTCGAACGAACCGCTCTCGTTGCTTCCCTTATACTCGGCCACTGGCATGCGGTACAGCTCCGAACAACCCCTACACACACACACACACACCATGTAACCAAACATGTAAAAGAATGAATAATGACTTGATATTTAAAGGAAATAGTTGAATATTGATGAGAAATATTTAAAAAATATTTTTAAACTTTCCGTAATGGCACAATTTAATAACAGAAATGTTTCCTTTTAAGGTAAAATGACTAAATCTTGGTAGCTGATGAATAAGTTAACATTATAATAGAAAAATAATAATAATAAATAAATAAATTAAGGAGAAAGAGAAAGAGAAAAGTGTTGGGAGAAAAGATAAATTGTGATCATTAAAAAAAAAAAAACTTTATTTGGTTGAATCAGAATACGCAACCCTTTTTAAAATTAATTATTAATTCATTATTAATTAAATATAATAATGAATTTCACAAACAGCATCTTTCTTACACTTAAGGTCAGTAAAAAAATAAATAAATAAATAAATAAATAAAAACCAAGACTAGTAGGAAAAAGAAGGGAAAAGTGTTGGGAGAAAAGAAAAGTTTTAATTATATAATTAAATAATTAAAGGGCAAAAAAGTTTGACTCATCCATTGCCAAATCCAAAATGACTTCTTATAAACTATACATGCTCACTACATAGGG
This sequence comes from Pangasianodon gigas, assembly GCA_022758105.1. Lineage (NCBI taxonomy): Eukaryota > Metazoa > Chordata > Actinopteri > Siluriformes > Pangasiidae > Pangasianodon > Pangasianodon gigas. Next base: position 17,738,367 of record CM040472.1, on the reverse strand, counting down.
TACAACATAACTTTCAAATTTAGCCCCAAAGTAACAGGAATGAAATAATATAAATATATAATAATAAATATGAAATAACAAGGTGATGCGATTGTCGTGATATAAACACTGAGCACTAGTGTTGCGTGGAGCAGTGTCTCGTCGCTGTGTGTACCTGCGGGGCGTGGCGTCCTCGTGAGGCGGAATGATGACCACTTTCACGGTGACAGAGGTGCGCAGTAGATCGATCATCTGCTCGTGTGAGAGCGTCGCCACGGCAACCTTGCAGATCTCCACCAATCGGCTGCCCTGCCTCAGTCCGGCCTGCCAGGCGTAACCGTACGGCTCCACCTCGGCCACGATGCCCTCGTAGTTGACGTGGAAGCCCAGCTGGCCGAGCCCGTTTCTGCGCAGCGTCATCTCCGACGTCTCGCAGCCTTTGGTCAGAAACTGTAAGGGGCGAAATGTCATCACACATCATGTTTATATCAGTGACGCAGAGAACTTCATGATCACACTTTTACCGTAACTTACGCGGTATTTTTATTGTGTAAAACAATAAGAATTTCTTGTCATTTACCCAATTTTAAATGCATTAACGGAAAACTCCGAAGGCCAGTCGTCATTTTGGAGAATATAAAATAAGGCGTTCGATCTAGGCGTCGTTTATAATCACGTTTTGGTTTATAATCACGTTGGTTATATGTGCGTGCAGTCTCGGGCGATGCAGAAGATAAACCGAAAGTCATGCAAGGCGAGCGCGAATCGAACAAACAGATTAACAATATTTATTATTTGATCCGACCTGCTCAGGAATATTACAATCGAGTCTATTGATATAATATATAGCGTTATGGTTCCAGTAAAAACTAGGCTACGGATTAGTTTCAGATCATTTTTAGACAACATTTATATAAAAAGAAAGAAGTTATTTATTAAAAAAAGCACAGATCCTCAAATGTTTGGTACAAACTGTCTAATCAGTTGTATGTCACAGTTATAATTATATAATAACAAACAAAAAAACTTATAAAAATGAATCAATAAATAAAATAATTGCATAAATGGCATAATAAGCTAATATTAGATCTGGGTAATATGGAGATATAATATCAACATCTTGATAAATTATGTTATAAAACACTTTCCTGAGATATCATGGGTATCGTGATATTTCATTATTATTTCTGAAGCAGCCGGTTTTATGTTAAAGATTTAAAATTGTTAAATGTTACGAGTATTACACATTGTTTAAAAAAAAACCTACTGTATGGTAAAAGTTACTGTATAAAAAGTTAAATTAAATTATTAAATATTATCTAAAGTATTATCTAATTAATCAAAATAAGGGTACTTATTTGAAATTGAAATTATTTAAATAAAATTTTTAATATGTATTTATTTATATAATTTGTTTTCCTGGCAGTTTGTTAATAAACCGATATATCATGAAACATAACGTGTATCGTATAAATGCCTTAAAATATCATGATATGATATTTTTGTTATATCGCCCACCTCTGCCGCCGATCACTGATTTTTTAAAATTTATTTATTTATTGATTTTATTTTTTTTTTTACAGACTTTTATATAATTCTCTTTATAAACCACAGAGATGTAAATTCTCCCAGTATCATTAGCGATCATGAATTTTAATGATCAGACATTAAAATTTAAGTGAGAGTAATGATGATGATATTTCGGTTCTCTCTGTAAGCCGAGTTAAACGAGTTTTATCCCTGTGTGTATGAAGAGATCTGGCCCTGTACGCTCAATCGGTTTTCCCCACATCGATGAGATCTCTCTGCTCTAAACCCTCTGCGGCTTAGCGCTGAGATTTCTCAGCGTGTGGAGAAGCAGTGATGGAGACCGTGAACATTCGGTTCGCCGACTAGTTCCCATGGCAACAGCTCCTGCACTCGCGGAGTGACATCACGGGCAGGTGGCCAAAACAAAAGTACATTCCAGCCTCCGCACATTTCTGCACGAGGACCGAGTCCTCGTTAATCTGAGCACAAAGGACTCTTGACGGAGTAGAACGAGCGAACGCTGACTGATTCACCGCTCACCTCGCTCTGAGGACAGGCTACAGCATCGTCTCAGCATCTCAACAAATCTACACACGATCAATTAGGCGTGTTACAGGAGCACAAAAACCCTGAACGTAGCAGTGCTACACACTCTCCAGGACCTTTAATCCCGCTCACAATATCATTATTTCACTAATAAGCTAATCTAATGCTTTGCTAATCCATGCTTAGGCTTGACAGAAGAAATAAAACACACCGTGTCATGCTGTTATGGTAAAATAATCAGTTACCACCATGAAGTGGAATATATTCCTATAACAGCATGGTCGGAAGTGCTTTATTCCTCTTATACCACAGCAATTCGCCAATGCTAACCATTTTTTTATTCATTAAAGTCATACTTTTTAGCCGTTTTTAGTTACATTGACGGGCAGTTCCTGTTTTCACTTACATTATAGCAGCTAGCAGCTATAGCAGAAGTTAATAAGACAAAAAAAACAAAAAAACACAACTTGTCATGTTACAGAGAAACCGTAAAGTGTAGTAGAAAACTTCAAATGAATGAGCTGTTGCTATAGAAACGATAACGTATTAGAACGAGTGCATTAGTGCTGTATAAACCTGATCTGCACTACTGTCAGTAATCAGAAACTCAGAATGGAGAATTCAACAGCACGGTGGTATATTTAAAAAAATAAATAAATAAATAAAAAGGTTAGAATAATATAATATCCTGTTTAGAATTTTTTTTCGAAATCTGAAGTCAGATTCTGCTTTTTAGTTGTCAAAACATTATACTAACATCTGTGTGTATAACTGTTTTTATTTGGCTAATTTTAATGTCTCGTAATTTAAATTTATTACATTTTTGTCAGACTAAAAGAACATCATCGTCTAAAGTTCTGTAAAAGTAAACATTGTTGGCAGGAGATTATTCACACGGCCCACTCTGTCCCTGCTTACCAGCTGAGAAGCTCTCTGAAGTCCATAACAGATTTTTCAAATCAAAATCTAATACAAACAAAAACATAACGCGAGTCGCATCACAGCCTCGTCTCTCACCTCCAGGCGTTTAACGACCTCCCTGAAGTCCTCGGTGTTGTTGTTGACTGAGCGCAGTGAGATGCTCTCTCCACGCTCGTAGAAGATCTTCATGGAGGCGGGGCTTCCCAGCGTCCAGCCGATGACGTCGCAAACGGCGCAGTTGAACACCGCAGCCTTGGCCTCTGGATCCACCAGGATGAGGAAGTCGTTGGAGATGGCGAGCAGGGCTTCGAGTTCTCCTCCAGCGCTGTGGTCCTCCGTATACACGGCCCAGGTGATGGACCCGGGGCTGCGAAGCTCCGCCCCCGAGTACGGCCGGCTTTTCTCCTTGCGCTTGTGTGCCAGAGAGATGAAGGGGAACTTGCCCGAGGGGTCGATTGGCGTGCTGGTGACGTGGCGCTCGGCAAGGTCCCTCAGGTACTCGTGGCGCGTGCGTGTCGCCATGGCGCGGAACTTGTCCGACTTGTGCGCGGCGTTCTCCGCGTTGATCACCTTCGTCAACAGGAAGTCCCGGAAGACGGAGGATTTGGGGAACTTCACGTCCTCTGGGATGGGTGGTCCGAACGCGGGGACGTCTCTGGAACGCGCCACAGCAACGCTGCAATAAATAAAAATAAGAGAGAGAAATGTGAGAAAGAAGAGACGAGTGGGCGAAGGAATTTTAAACAATCTAATACAGAACAGAAACAGGATAAAGTGCGTGAAGATGAACAAGATAATTGCTGAATCTCCAAAACAGAGCTGAAGGGTTTCATGTTTATGGATGAGCCGAACTTTTCCCTGAGTAGAGGAAATTATCATCACTGTCTGAAATAAGTAATGGGAGTAATACATTTCTACCTCTCTGGAGTTCTGGCTTTCAACTTCATAAAAATAAACAATTTCAGTTCGGAGCAGTTTCTAATTAGACGAGTCTCCGATCAAAAGACAAGGTCAAACCCGTGTAAACGATACCCGATGGAAAGAATTTCTGCAGTTCTTCTCAGAAACTGTTGGAAAAAGAAAGCATTACTTCTTTGACTGCACTTGCTCCACAAGGGACATTTTGTGGGAGTAATCTCCGAGAGGCTTGGCCAACTTCACAGGAAAAAAAAAAAACCCATCTCTTTTTGGTATTCTGTGTTCTGTCTGTGAAAATCCTCCCACTCCTGCAGCTCCCTCGTTCCCCCCACCCCACCCTTCTTCTTTTCCTTTCATTAAGCCTCTGGAATGGACATCTAAAGCTTCCTGTTCTGTCTGGTATGCGTGGAACTTGTGAGCGGTCGGCCAGGCGGAGCTGTAAGGAGCTGAAGTGAAGCTCTCAGTACTTGCACAATGACGGAGGCAGGAAAGAAGGGAAAGGAGGTAAAGCACAGATTAGAAACAGGATATATACAGAGTGAAAGAGACTCACTTAGGAATGCCAAAAAAAAAAAAAAAAAAAAAAAAAAAAAAAAAAAAAAAAAAAAAAAAAAAAAAAAAAAAAAAAAAAAAAAAAAAAAAAAAAAAAAAAAAAAAAAACCACACACACACACAATACCTACCCTGTATAAACACCAGCATAAAGGAAAAGAAATTAACACTGTATCTTCCTGTAGATATACAGTTGAGTGCAAAAGTTTGCACCCCCATGGTTTTTGAATGGAAAAATTTAAAATTTCGCTTTGACAGCACCGTATAAAAGCACGCTGAATTCTGGATTCTGATTGGTCATCTCACTGGATGTTGGTTAATTTTCTATAACAGTCGACAGATTTGCAGTTCAGCCACAAATCACAGGTTTATATTAATGCACTAGTTGTAACACATTATCATTACTATAGTAACAGCTCAAGTTTTCTGTGAGGAGATGTTTATTTAAAATTTATGGAAGGAGTCTCCAGTGTCAGCGCTTTGTAACAGTCAGAGGTAAATCTGTAACTAAGTTTTTGGACAGAGGAGTTTACACTTTGTGGTTTCTCGGTAACACTGTCTTATTAACTTTAAGAGAGAGAAAGAAAGAGAGGCTGGTGAGGGAACAATTTTTTTATAGCTGTTATAACGCAAGTGAAAACAGGAACTACGTTAAATGTAACTATAAACTGAAACTATGACGTGTTGTTCTTTAATAAATTAAAAACTGTTATCGTTGATCGATGGCAAATTGCTGTGGTGTAAAAGGAATAAAACACTTTGGGATGTACCTTCACAGAAAAATATTCCAGGAGGATTTTATTCCTTTCACATATTATCTCTGAACCTGATCTGAAAAAGGCATATCATCTGACAAACAGAGGTTATAAAAGACATGCACGTTATCTGAGATTTATATTACATTCAGAAAGAAGGGTGCAAACTTTTGAACTGATATTTTGTTGCACCTTAACAAACATCGACCATTTTTGTTATTTGACAAAATAAATGAACATCAAGCTAATTTTGGAGAAAGTTTGTGATTATGCGAGCCTCTTTTCTGCACGAGAAAACAGGTTTAAACAGCACGCGTTCATTTTCTTTAATCGCAGGTCTATCGTTAGAGGATCTTCATTGTATAATCTGACACGGAGAACATGTTTTTCACACTCTGCTATAGAATTGAATTGAAATTTCGTACAGTAATAATCTTAAAAGCCTGCTGAAATCGCACGGCTTAAACCGAAGTGATAAACCGAAGAGCTGTGAATAAAGTAGATAAACTGTGTGATGTTTACGGGTCATTAAGTCATGCAGATTATTGATCAGAGGTTAAAAATGGATGATTTCCAACACAAGAGTCTAAACCACGTCACTGGAGCACAATGTCCAAAAGTGTGTTTAGGCGTAGAGAACGATAGTCACCACCCGCGTTCTGAAGGTCAAGTAAAACACAGCGCACATTCCAGGCAAATAAAATGCACTCCTGAGCTGCGGAGTCGACTGAAAGGCCAGTGACTCAGTGATCAGGCTGCTTTATTGTTCCTGCCTCACCCCTATAGCTTAGGTACAGCGAGGCTCACTGGATTACATACGTGCACTATAAATACACAGCGTGTGGGCTGCTTTAGTCCACGGCACACTGCCCACACGGAGGCCAGCTTAAAAAGTGTGCGTGTGTGTGTGTGTGTGTGTAAAGAAAGTTCACAGACTGAAAAAGAGTGCAGTATGTTCAGAACAAAAGCAGACAGGTCAATGACAGACTGTCACATTTCCTAACCAACCTGGAAGTTTTCTCTCCATCCTTAAACACGTTTCCACGTGGCTCTGATTAAAAGCTGATGAGGGCTTAGACTGCAAGGTTTTAGGAGCGTCAGAGCATCTAAAGACAGGCCTTAAAACAGCAGGTATGCACATAAATTCATTTACCACCGCAATAAACACCTCGTATTGCTGTGTTTGAGTCACAGAGCCGCAACAGTGCAGCAGAGACTAATGACGAGAGCTAAGCTGTACATACTGCATGGAAAAATCGCTCTTTATTTTAAAAAGAGTGCTGTTAAGTGTGTGTGTGGAAAAGGAGTGAGGATACAAATGGTTTGATAAAACTCTAGAGCTGTTTATGGAGTGGCCAAGCAAGCTCTCCTTCACTGTCTATCTATATCTGTCTGTGTTTCTCTGTCTGAGTCTGTCTCTGTCGGTCCGTCTGGATCAACAACACCGCAGCAGTGATTGATGACGAGAGCAAACCCTCACGTCCTGCATGTGAGCGATTCCTAATTTAAAAAAATGGAGGGCAGTTAAGTGTGTGTGGGGGAAAACAGGAGTGAGGAAAAAACCCAGCTTGATAAAACTCCACTGCAGCACTTCATGGAGTGGCACTGAAGAATTCTCTAATCGTCTGTCTGTGTGTCCATCTGTCTCTTTCGGTCCGTCTGCACCCGTCCCTGTCATGTCTATCTGCGTCCATCTCTGACCTCCTACATCTGTCTCCGTCTGTCCGCCTGAGTCTGTCTCTGTCCGTCTGAGCCTGTCTTTGACAATCTACATCAGGTCCCAGTCCATCTGTGTCTGTCTCTGCATCTGCCTGGCCATCTATATCCATCTGTCAGTCTCTCTGCATAGTCTCTGTCTGTCTGTCCATCTTTCTCTGTCTGTATACGTCCATCTGTCTGTCTACTTACATGTACGTCCATCTCAGTCTCAATCTGTCTCTATGTGTCAGTCAGTCTGCATCTGTCTCTCTATGTCCACATCTGTCCATCCATCTAGATCCGTCTCTGTCCGTCTATCTACAGCTGCCTCTTATTGTATCTATGTCTGTCCGACTACATCCGTCCTCTTCACGCCATCTACATCCGTCCCGGTCAGGCCGTCTGTCCCGGTCAGCCTGTCTATGTTCATCTCTGTCAGTCTCTCTACGTCTGTTCCAATCAGTCTGTCTATCTCTGTCCCGGCCAGTCTGTCTGCCTCCATCCCCACCAGTCTGTCTACGTCTGTCCATTTCCTTCCGTCCGTCTGATTATCTATCTGTTTATTTTCCTAAGAACTCTTTTCAATATAGACGTCTGTAACTTCCCAATACCATCCCTGCATTTTGTGTTAGCCCATGAGTCCACTTGCTGCAAATGCCACCCCACACACACACACACACACACACACACACACACACACACGCCACCAAGGCAAAGCAGAGAGAGAAATGGTCGGTGTCATCCATCTTCTTAGCTGCTGCCTTTATGTACTCTCTAATTCATATTCTCTCAAACTAACAACACTGAGCGATTCTGACAAATAACACACAGCTACATCACGTCATGGTCACTGACAGCGGCCTCATGTCATCACCCGTATAAAGAGAACATAATTAAACAACGTTCTGTGTAGTTTGCACACACACACACACACACACACACACAAAATGAAATTGAGGGAGTCTGCAGTAGAGCCATCATGGGAAATAACACACTCTGAGCAGAAGGGAAGACTCAGTTGAGGAAATCTGGCACACACACAAACACACAAAAAAGGACTGACCATGACCTCCTTATAAATAAACACACTGTGCTCTCAAACAGCACCTGCACATCTGAGAGAGTTTTACATAACCCATAAGTATGCGCACACGGGAATCAAGGGAACGGAGACAAAAACGCAAAAAAAAATAAATAAATAAAAAAGACAGAACAGGAACACTGACTGCATTAACTGTGTGGAAGAAGAGCTTGGATTAACGTTGTTCCTTTCTCCGATTGGCCTGATGTTTGAGTAATTTCACATACACAGAGTTTGTGTTGTCGAACTCTGAATCGAATCGACTGCAGGAAGTGAATCGAACACGCAGCATGTTTCGGGATATTTCCAAGATGGTTTTTGTAGACACGAGCTGATAAACTGAGCCAAAGGACAGAGCTGTAGCGCTGCAGAAATGCAGCATGTGGAGATTTGGAGCGACGAACAAAGTGAAAAGAGAAAAACACTGGATGTGATATGCAAAATGTTTTAAACTAATTATTTATGTAAGTATCTAATCTTTTACTGAGCACCAACTCCATGAGCTCTATGATTTCTGTAATTTCTACACTCACTTTTTTTTTCCAGCCCTTTCTCCTTAGCCAACATTTTTTGTTGTTTATGGTTCATTTAATCGTTCACATTGTGATATTAAATCAAACCAAACAGCAAATGAACCAAAAGAACCAATTTCACTCTGATTTGATTCTGACTCGGCAAACGGACTAAAAGTTGTGAAAGTGCTCTTAGATATTTAATATTTATTACCATTGTAAGACAAATGAAAAAATACATGACAAAAATTTTTTAAAAAATTAACACCACGTTGACCATAACGCAGATGCCGGCACACGAGTATCAGACAGTTTCTGATTTCTAAAAATGAAACTAACACTTTTTTTTTTTTGCTGCCTTAAAAAAAAGCACTCAGGTACTTCGTACTCAATGATGATCAGAAAATAATAATCGTGCTGGTGTGTTATGAGAAAGAAAATGTAAGATGTGTAGACAGAAATAAAACAGCACAACATAGCCTTTAACAGCATAAATAAATTTTTTTCTTAAATTTGCAGTTTGTCTATATTACAATGTGTTACAATGAACCAATCAGCAATAAGCAGCGCTCTTAGCTCCGCCCACAAGTATCGTTAACTCCTGTTTATACTGATCTCAAGCAGAAACCAAACAAAACCAATAAAAGTAGAATGTCAAATAGACAAGAAGTTTAGAAAAGAAAAAAAAAAGAAAAACACCCGAGTGTCTGAATGAGTGCTGTCCTGTCCGCACTCGATGCTCACCTGTAGCAGGTGTTCTCCGAGCATGGGTTGTGCACCTGCACCACCACGAACACGTGCTGGAAGTGAGAGCGGATGTTCTTGGGGCTGAAGGCTTTGGCTCCGGGCTCCTGAAACACGATGGTGACGATGTCGTTCCCGATGTGGCGCTTCCTGAGCAGCTGCAGGTGATGAAGCACAGACGTGAGTTCCAGCATGCGGGAGATCGGTGGCGCTTTTTTTTTTTTTTTTTTTTAATTTAAACGTCGGGATCCTGACTTACCTGCTGCTTGTTGTTGGGGGTGTAGGGCAGCATGGTGGACACGTGGAACATTATTTCGTAGTCCTTATAAGTGGTGTATAATGAGTGAGTGCCAGTCGAGTCAGCTGCAAGACAAGACACGTTACAGCATCAGCACTGGTTTCCAATTCCATCTTAATGAATCAGTTCAGAGCTCTTTCTTTTACTGTGTGATTAATATCAAACTCAGATGATAGCATTAACATCTTAATGAAAATCTCTTCCATTAAGCCGCACTCATAATCTGACACTAAAGCGCTACTTGGACGGGATTAATCAGTGCATTTTAAGTACCGTGTGTGGATTAGTTTGACACATTCCAAATACGTCATGTCTGTAATTATTATTATTACTTTTTTTTTTTTTTTTTACAGACTGTGCGTGCACGCATCTAGAAAGTTTACGCTGTATTTCACCTTCTATAAGTAGAAATAACTCCAGGTTGCGCTTTTTCTTCAGTATAAAGACACTTCAGGAAGCGCTCGCTCTTTTCTCTTTTCTGTCGTCTCCCAGCAAAACCAAAATGAAACTAAGTTCAAAACGCAGAACAATATAATATAGCTAAAAGTTGGATGCGTCAGAGGAACGACGCTTCTGACAGCTTTAGCTTTAGTTATTGTTATTCTAGCACAGCTACAGCCTTCGTACATGTTACACGGTCATGTAGCTTACTAATGATCGCTCTTGAAAGTGCTCCGTCTTTTCTGTCGCCTCTGAAACCAAGTACTGCTTGAGTTTAAAACATTATAAAGAGTCAAATACAGATGTTTGAAGGGACACTTTCTGTAGCTTTAGGTAAGCTGCTATGCTCCAAACTCAGATAATGACTCCATAAATGTCATGCAGAAGCACATATAGGTGTGATGGTCAGGTGTCTATATACATTTGACCATATAGTGTAAGCTGCAATGTTAAATTTAACAACTTATTCATCTTTTGATGAAATATAGCCATTATGTTATTCATTTAGTTATTTTGGAGTTTTAGACAAGCTTTCCTCAGTCTTTTCCTCAGTCTTAATCAGCTTCGGATATTTTCATCTCGTTTTTATTCGCTGTTGAACATTTTATCATCAACAATGTTAACACTAGTATCTCAAACACACACTTCCATCAACGTGATCTCTTAGCTTGCGCGATCTGTCAATCATTACAGACTTGGTTTGGTTACTGTAGCAACTCGCAGACAAAATCGGGACTAGCACTGTTATTGCTTCATTTAAAGCCTAGTTACGTGCGATGAGTAAATAAACCAGTAAATAAATAAGCAAGAATATACGGACAGTATCAGTATCATCATTGCAGCTTTTACAGAATGACGATTTAAGCACCGTGTCTTTATTACCATCAGATCTCGCTGTTATCTCACTGAAGCAGGGAACTGCAACACTGATTCTCACAATCCCACCGTTTTACAGAAACATGATCTCATAATCAGCAGGAGGCTTTATGGGCATGTGATCGTCCCAAATTTTTGAGCTGAACAGCCAGCGTCGGCTTAGTGAGAGCAACACGCAGATGCAGGATTTGGCAGACAGAAAAGAGGGATTGAATAAGAAATTGTGTTTAAATGTTAATTCCAATTTTTAGCTTCCTCCATAAGTAGAATCGACCTTGAGCTTGGGTGAAGTTAATATAACTAGAGATCTAATGTTAAAAAGAAAGAGCTAAAAACAGAGTCTGATTTTGATTTGAAAAAATTATACTGCAAGGATTTAAAAACTTGTGTAATTGTTGATATGGTTTCTGTAAGGAGATGTTTTATTAAATATTTATAGAAAGAGTTTTCAGAAATAAAACACTTCAGGATGTGCTGTTATAGGAAAGTAATGAACTTAATCAAGGATCATGAGAGTAGCTTAATCGCAGTACGATACGAGGCATCGGACTCACTCTTGGTGTCGAGCTGAGCGCGGTACTTGCTGAATCCTTTGAGGCGCACTCGTTCTCCGAGCAGCTGCAGGAACTCCTCCAGCGCAGGACCGGCCGCCTCGTTGTTGTACATCTCCTCCTCGCTGCTCTGGCCAGCCAGACAATACATCACCCCCACCTTCAGCTGGAAACTCAGCTACACACAAACACACACAGAGCATGCGAGCAGAGCAGCTCCATCATCATCATCATCAT
>CM040472.1:17676515-17700418 GCA_022758105.1 Pangasianodon gigas | reverse complement strand
TAACTATAAAAGGATAAAATGGACATCAGATGTAACTATAAAAGGATAAAATGTACATTAGAAGTAACTATAAAAGGATAAAATGGACATTAGATGTAACTATGAAAGGATAAAATGGACATCAGATGTAACCATAAAAGGATAAAACAGACATCAGATGTAACTATAAAAGGATAAAATGGACATTAGATGTAACTATAAAAGGATAAAATGGACATTAGATGTAACTATAAAAGGATAAAATGGACATCAGATGTAACTATAAAAGGATAAAATGGACATTAGATGTAACTATGAAAGGATAAAATGGACATCAGATGTAACTATAAAAGGATAAAACGGACATCAGATGTAACTATAAAAGGATAAAATGGACATCAGATGTAACCATAAAAGGATAAAACAGACATCAGATGTAACTATAAAAGGATAAAATGGACATTAGATGTAACTATAAAAGGATAAAATGGACATCAGATGTAACCATAAAAGGATAAAACAGACATCAGATGTAACTATAAAAGGATAAAATGGACATTAGATGTAACCATAAAAGGATAAAACAGACATCAGATGTAACTATAAAAGGATAAAACAGACATCAGATGTAACTATAAAAGGATAAAACGGACATCAGATGTAACTATAAAAGGATAAAATGTACGAAGTGTCGTTTCTTTAATAAATCGATTGTAACTGTTGAAACTGCTGTGGTGTAAGAGAAATAAAACACTTCAGGGTGTGCTGTTATGGGAAAATAATCATCGTCGGGTTGGTAACAGCGACTTCGCTTCATCACCCCATTGATTATGTTTCTGTTTTTTAATTTCTTACTTATTGTATTAACCGTTTTGATAAAATCTAAAAATGTGATTCAAATTAGAAATGTTCATTAAAATGACAAAAAATAAATAAATAAATAAATAAAAGCCAACAGAATGTTTAGGTTTAGATTAAACACTTTTTAAAAAAAAAAACGCTTGAGTGTTAATTAAAGCAGGAGAGTTATGAGACAACTTATAGAACTACAACAGATTAACGAGAGTATCGCTCGTTAGCTTTAACGAGGTGCTGGCTGCAGCGATGCTGACTATTGGGAGTAAAAAAGGGGGCGTGGCCATTAATATGTAACGTGTACAGCAACTATAACATACAATATTTTATATATAATTTATATATAATATAAATAAAAATTTTAAAAAGCTGGTTACAAGTCGGCTGTAGCTGCTAGTCGCTAGCTATCATTTAGTCAGTTTTGTGGCTTAATTATCTGTTATTAGTTTCGGGAATGTTTGCAAAACTGAAGTCGGGACTGTAAACAAACCTAAAGAATTATTAGTTAAAAAAGCCTATTGTAACATTTTAATAAAATTATATAAACTACACAGAATTCACCATGACTTAATGCACGCTATAGTTCACATCACTGTGAAGTGTGTTACGTTTAAAGGTGCATTAGGTAAGATTAGTCTTTTTTTTTTTTTTTTTATTTAATGTTTAGGTCATAAAATGACTGACAGGAGGCTCATCCAAACACAACAAGCATCCTGGACCAGAAGTCCATTTTCCCCAAACAAGTTTTCTCAGCGAATTAATACACTTTAAGGTCACAACTTAATTAATGTTACTGTACAAGTTTGATTGTACAAGTGAGGAATTTAAATTAAAAAATATATATATATATCAACTACTGCACGCACTTGCAAACAGTTCAAATCAAATAAAAAACTTTTATTTTGCAGATCAAATAAAAAACTTTTGTTTTGTGAAAGTTCTTTCTCTGGTTGTTGAACGAACATGTCTGCTGGGCGACTATGAACAAAAGGGAATACCCTGGACACTAAATCTGCTAAAGAAGAATTTCAGCGGAGTGTTAGAGCTCAGAAAGCCTGAGACTTTGCGCTACACACTTCTATTCATCCTCCTGCTTCCTGGAATGTTGCACAGAGTGGACAGATTAGCAGCTAAAACCGTCCGTCCTTATCACGACCACCGCTATCCATCTCTCTTTATCTTCTTATTTCTCCGATTAGGAAATTCCGTCGTGGTGCAGATTCCAGCTTCCTTAAAACACCAGCGTCAGTAATTCTAACGTGGGAATCAGATTGGACTTCCGAGTCTCAAGATGCGAATATAAATCGGTCCTTCGTCGTTCTTTCTGCGGTTTTCAGAAATTTCCATTTCATTAACGCTTGCCAAAATGACTTCTACTGTTAGAATGCTAGTCTAAGACTGTTAATGCTAGGACTGTTCGTAATATTTGCGCATTTTTAAAAGGAGTGTTTTAGTTTTCCGCACCTCGGACAGTTTCGCAGTTGTTTTTATTTTATCAGAAATTTTAGCTACTGAAAACATTATTCAAAAATGCACAGGTTCCAGGGAGAACTGTGATGCATCTAAGAATTCATTAATGAGTATTTAATTCAATTCATTTGTATAAATAATGTAAAATGAGTGAGGAATAAAACATGTCATGCTTTCATAAATATAAAAAACTAGTAATAAATTATCTTCGTGGCAGACAATGAACACATGAAGAATATCAGTATCTCTTCTCAATCTGAAGGTTATTAGTTTATTAAAAGAACAAAAGGCGATTCTGCAGGCGCTCCTAACTAATCCCTGTGATTCCGTGCTACAGGGTTCAGAGATGTGATAATCCTCAGTAACCCGTCACACATGTAGCCGATCTCTCGTGTGATGATCACAAACACAACTAAAGGCTGTTGGAAGGAACCTTCACACTCGATCACTTCGCCTACAAACCACAAAAGAGTAACGCGGGTTTCATCACGCTGTTCAACAACACACTGAAGAGAAAAAGCACCTAAATCGAAATCGACGCTTTTCTTTAAAATGTATCATGAAGTTAATATATTGAGATATCGATACTATATTGTCAAATCAGCCAGGCCTTACAGAGTCATCGCATCTCTAAACAACTCGAGAGTCAAATGAAAAAGATAAATGCAAAGAAAAAAACACCGGCAACTAAAGACTTTAACTAAAGACTTCCTGCTGCTCAGTCAAGAGAACGAAAAGCTACCGATCACAGACGCCAGAGAAGAAGATTACCATCTACGGCTACACGGAACCGTCCTCTTTCTCAAAATTCAGAGTATGCTCATTTTTTTTCTTCATTGTAGTTAAATTGTGCTAGCTAACACTTCTTATTAACTCAGTTTACATTTAGGTAAGTCAACCAAAATCTGGAAAAAAAATCTTTGCCGCATTTTCCAATATGGCAGAATATAAGACACTGAAAATGAAACGTCAAACTAACTTAGTATCTGTATTTCTGCCCTAATCTGACAGAGCACATTCTTGTGCACACGTTTTTGCAACATTAGACATTTTCTACTTCTGAAGCATCTGAATTTCAGCTTAACACCCCTGTTAAAATTGCAAGTTTTTAATGATGTAAAAAAAATTAAACCAAGATAAATCATTCTGTAGGATTTTCTGCAAAGAGCTTACAAACATACAGGATCTCAGTACCAAAAAAATAAATTTCAAAAACATTAGATGTACCATGGAACACCATGAAGGCCATCATCAACAAGTGGAGAAAACAGAGCACCACAGTGACATCACCAAGAACAGGACGTTCCTCCAAATTTTACAAAAAAGGACAAGAAGACCACTTCAGTAAGGCTGCCAAGAGACCTACGGCAACATTCAAGGAGCTCCAGAAATATCTGGCAAGTGCTGGCCACTCCCTGCATGTGACAACTTCTGTATTGTTCACACGTCTGTGCTATGGGGCAGGGAAGCTAGACAGAAGCTCATTCTCATGAAAAAAAAAAAAAACAACCAAACCCAACTAAATCAGCCAAAACCATGTGTCAGAATGTGTTACGGTCTGATGAGACCAAGGTAGAACATTTTACGCATAATTCTAATGCGCATGTTTGGTGCAAAAACAAGACCCAAAGAACACCACATCCGCAGTGAAGCACGGTGGTGGCAACATCACGCTACAGAGCTGCTTCTCTTCAGCAGGGACTGAATAAAGCGAATCATGTATAGCTCCAAATATCAATTTATTTCAGCCTATGTTAGACCTGCAGGCCTCAGTTAGACTGCAGAAGATGAAGGAACATTTCACCTTTCAGCGCGATAACGACCCAAAGCACAAATCCACAAAGGAATCAACAAAGGAACAGCTTCAGGAGAAGAAGATCGAAGTTTTGGAATGGCCCAGTCAGAGCCCAGGCGTAAATCCTACCAAAAAACCTGTGGAAAGGCTTGAAGAGGGCTGTACACAGGAGATCCCCTTCACAATTTGATAGATCTGGGGCATTTATGCAAGGAAGAGTTTGCCAGATTAAGATGTGCTAAATTAGTAGACTCTTACCCAAAAACACTGAGTGCTGTATTACAAGCAAAGTGTGCTTTAACATAGATAAGGGACGAGCACACTTACGCAACCAGACTGTCAGTTTCTCTTTTTGTTTTTCACTTGGATTGTGTTGCTTGCTATGACACATTAAAGGTGGAAAAAAATATGTATCTGATATGATTTATCTTATCTTGGTTTTATTTTTTACATCACAAAAACCTGTAGTTTTAATAGGGGTATGGAGACATTTTATATCCACTGCACTATGGTCAGGTTTACGGTGGATCCGGAGCTTATCCCGGGAATACCGGGAGTGAGGTGGGAATACAGGCTGGATAGGACACATCCATGTACTTGTTCACACTTGGAGGAAATTTACAGTTGCCAGTCCACATATTGGCGTGTTTTTGGTGATGGGAGGAACCCGGAGAACCCAGAAGACGTGGAGATCAACAGTAGCACAAGCTCAGGATGGAACTGGTTGCCCTGGAGCTGTGTGGTGATGATGTGACCCCCTGCACCACATTACAGCGATAACACCATCGCTTTATATCACACGGCTGATTGCACCACGCAGCTGGAACATGCCCCAAGCTCACTCCAACCATGTACCCATGTGATCCCGACTCCTTTTCCAGATCATTTCTGATCTCTGTGGTTGTGTGTCCCGTGGTGTAGCAGCTCCATCCCTCACCCTCGCTGTCAATCATCCACCTGGCCTTAATCACACCTCCACACTCGGTACCTCTCGCCGAGCGCTACCTGCTCATTTTCCTGGGTGCGACAGAGCCTGGAGTCAGAGCCTCGAGTCAGAGTGTGGGCGTAAGGACAATAGCAGAGTCACACTGCTGAACCCAAAGACTCGCACAACGCTCTCTGCTGCACGTATTTATTTTGATAAAAGGTCGCCTACTCGTTTTTCCTCATTTAGCACAAATCCTATTGTAAAAACGCAGATCTGAGGGCGGCTTCGCTCAAATCTCCGGCTCTGAGAGTAGAACGAACAAAAGGCTAATGATGTGTTTGATGTGAGGGAGAAAAAAAAAAAGGCTGGATCTGATATTTCCAGAGGGAAAAAAAAAAAAAAAAAAAGACATTTTCTGATTAAAAATACACAAAACTCATTTGTGATCAGGAAGGAAAAATGTTTCTTTTAAAGCATGATAAGCAACCACGTGCATATCTAGCATTCACAATAAAAAAAACTTATTCTCTTTCTAACTCAGTATTCGATGAAGGAAAGCGCTCGTTTCATGAGTTCATCAATCGAGTACGACAGACCTGCTTTTGGAAGAATGTTTCGGTCAATAACACTTGGACCTGTTCTTAGGAACATGTAAGAGTTACCACTTTTCAACATGGTTAAGATGATGGTACAAACCTAATAACACCAGTCAGAGAATTCGACACAGTGAGTTGTTCTTCATTCAAACGATCCTGGCTGTGAGAGAGAGAGAGAGAGAAACAGAGAGAGAGAAAGAGAGAGGGAGAGAGAGAGAGAGACAGTCTCCAGCAGCTTTAATATGCATGAAGAGGGACCGGGGACGTTCTCAGACTTCTAGAGGAGTGACTCACTGGCTCTTCCTCTCGTCTAAAATAAAGGCCGGTGGTTCGGGTTTCAGCGCTGGCATGGGAACGTTCTCAGAGGAAGGAACGACTGGTGATACTCTCATTGTCCCAACACGCATCTGGGTCGACTGACTGTTCCACGAAACAAAGCCTCTTCCTACCACAACAACATTATTCCACACTGAAATGTCGCAGAAATCACAAAAAGCGAAAACACCTCTGTCCTGAAGATGTCGGAAAACTTAGTTACTTTAGCTCTGACACTGGAGACTCCTTCCGTAGATCCAACCTTAGATAGACGATTAAATCAACACCTTCTGACCAATCAGAATCCAGAATTCAACTTCGGGATGAGATGGCCTCGCCCGAAATATGAATCTAGGATCAAATTACGCAGGAAGGAAAATTCACGACAAACGAGCTAAGCAACAAAGTTCCAATTAAATAATGATTATTAAATACTATACATAATGTACGAGGACAGGTGCAACACACAATTAAACGATTAAAAGTATTTCAACGATTAAAAGTAAAATAAAAAGTGTTCTGAAATAAAGTGTATCCACATAAATCTATAAAAAGGTTTCTCTTTCGTAGCTCGTCGTGGCTCTAGTCATCGTGTCCGTTTTGTGGCCACACTGATGCGATGCGATGCGACGCGACGCATCAAAAGAAAAATCACGGGTCTGTCTGGTAACCATGGCGACGGGATGACTAAGACGGACAAGAGGAATGCAGATCGCGCAGGAGAGATGCGCTGATTAACCGTTAAGCTGCCTTAACGAGCGCGGCACACTTTACTCTGACTCGGTGCTTTGGGAGATCGCGTGTGTGTGTGTGTGTGTGATTTTCATTTTCAAGACGCTGCAGCATCTCAAGGACAGCAGCGTTACAGCAGCATTGTCGTGGCCTGCATGCGTCTCTTAGCAAGACAGTTTGCGAGCTCTTTCTCTGTCTTGGTGAAAAATGGGAAGCGCGACTCGCGTCACAGACGGAGAGGACGAGCGCTTCGGTCTCTGTTACCCGATATCACAACTGCCCCCCCCTTATTTCCTGTCTATTGTGCGACTTTGTATCCTGTGCACATTTCCAGCAGGTCAGACCTCCTCTGTGACTGACACACACACACACACAGAGAGAGAGAGAGAGAGAAAGAATGTCCACCACAGCAGTCTATAAATGGTGTCTGTGCAAATGCTTTTTTTTTTTTTCCTCTCAGAGAGTCTTATCGTCACAACAGACCGTGTCATTTATCATTTGTAGCTGACGGTGCCGAGCTAATCGTGTGTGTAAATGGATTTGTTACACAAATGGCAACCCGAGAGCTGTCAGAATATATTACGCTCTATCACAGGATAGACAACTCATTCATCAGAATTTGTCAGAGCAGATTAAGAAAAGTTTCGAAAGTTACACGCTGCTGCTTTACACACTTCAAAAGGTCATTTTAAACCACTGAAATAATCCATGTAACATCTCACATTGTTTAATGATGTAGGAACATCTCTATACCGACACACAAGGTTTATAAATACACACTAATACGTCATTCGTAACTGACCCAGTGCCCTGCTGCCATCCCTAACCTTAATGACATTAGACACGTTTAGCTAGCTGAACTGCTAACTGCTAGTAAACTTGCACGATTTCTATCCAAAGCAGCAAAGTTATCAGAATAACGTTACCATAACAACCACATGCGTTTTATCACTTGATAGCTAACCTGAAGTTCAGTAGCAAGTGAGCGAAAGGCAATCGTTCGTTTTCTACGTAAACAACACGGAGCCGTGATTTTCCCAACAAGCGACATTTTAATTAAGATTTTACCCGATTCCTTTCCCCTCAGGCAACTTTTTTTTTTTTTTTTGCAGTTTGGTTTGTTTAATTATGTGCAGTGTAAAAACCAAATCAAAGACGCACACGAGACTTGATAAAGAACTTCATTTTAATATTAATAGATTTTTATATTTAAAATCCCATTTATTAATTCGGGAAGAGTTTAGTTGGTTTGGTTTTCTTCTTCTTTTTTCAATTGCTGCCATTTTTCTCCCTAATTTGGTCTCACACAACAGCGACTCACCAGGGAGGATGAAGGCTACCACGTGCTTATTCTGAGACACATGAAACCGACCCCCTGCGTCTTTTCGAACTGCCTAACACGCTGGCTATCCGCCCTCTTCAGCATACCCAAGCTCACAGACATCCACGATTGGCTAGTGTCACTGTGATTGACAGGGGAGAGTGAGTGAGTATGCCCTTCCTACCCTGAGAGCTTGGCCATTTTTCCTCTCTTGGCTCCCGGCTACGGACGGCTGTGGGGATTCAAACTTGCGATCTCCAGATGACAGGGCGAAAGCTGTTCTGTTTCACCACTAACAACTAATAAAACTTGAGAAAAGCTCCATTTTTCTGCACTCAGAGAAAAACACAATGTGAAACTCAGTACCAAATCCAAAATGGAGGTCTGAATGAATCCTCGACAAAGCCCCATCACCCCCCACGCGCCACTCAGCTGCTCAGCAGACAGACGGAGAGAGAAAACACAGCTCATCTGTCACGTGCAGAGCTCCACCACACGTGTGGCTGGGTGAAGAGACGTCCTACTGTACGTTCACACCACCGAAGACAGAATTCTGTGATTTCAGGGGCATTTTTCTCAATTCTATGCAAATTAGATACGATGCTGTAAAGTGACAAATCCAGACATTTTTCTCGAATGATTCCTCGGACCAATCCTATGGCACGTGTGGTGCGACGTTTCTTCAGTTCCAACCAACCTGCAATTAGTTATTTACTGTCTGACTCACAAAAACAGAAGAAACTCTTAAAACCTTATAATGGCTTCATCTTATCATATACGATCCCTCGGTTGCTACACAGCCACAAGAGAAGAACCACGAGCGACGTGACTGACGTGTAAACGTAGGGTTAAAGAGAACAGAAAACACAGCATGCCTCTTTCTGTGGATCATCACAGGAAACCCCAACACTCTGGTAGAATAATTAAACACACTCCTGACATTGCAAAGCCTTGCCGGTTTAAAAAGGACGGCATGTGAATATTTAACCATGTTTAAGGGTTTTTCCTGAACGTCGAGGCCAGCGTGGGACTGCAGTGTAGCTTCAGGAGATGGATTAGCATGAGAAAGATGTGTCTGCATTCCTCCAGAGTGGAGCGGGGGTGGAGGTGGAGGAGGTAGTGGAGGAGGTGAGAGGACGTTAAAGTCCTGCGATGCAGCCAAAACCCACACCGACAACCCTACGGCTGCTTTCACGGCACCTCCGCTGCTGAAGAACCGAGGGGGAAAAGTGGAAGCCATTCAGGATTTATTTTAGCTGTTGGACAGCGCTCAGGAATGAAAGGATTTGTGGTTTTTGGCTCTGGGTGTCGTTTATTTTAGTCGCCGTTCTCATCGGAAGCGTTCGCTGCACTTGCAACATGAATTCAACAAGCGCAAAGGTCAAATGAAATCCCAGAACCCATTCACAAAAATGCTAGGAAAGAGAACATGGCGTATTTCTGAGTTAGCGCTTGGGCTGGACAATAGGATAAAGTAATCTCAGACCCCCTTAGAAGAAAATGCGGAAAGTCATCGTCCCATTCGTTGACGTGTTCATGAAAGACATGAACAATAGTAACGTTGCTTTCGGAGCTCTCGCTCATCATAGACATAGGCTTTTCCATTGAAACAAATGTTAATTTTTCCTACTGCGTCATTTTCATCAGTTTCCTGTTATTAAATCTATATCTGTCCTAATAACTATTCACACCAACAAACATCACAAACCAAAGCAATGACTTAAAAACATATCGAAGCAGAGCTAGCCAACAATCAGATCGAAGCTTCATGCTAGCTAACAAACCATTACATCTAGCATTACATCCAATTTTATGCTACATCACGTTTGTATTCATTACACAAAATCGCAGCAAGCTCCAAAACAATGACACAGATGAAATAAATAACCATTTATGATGTCAGGTTTATTTTTGTTAGTGAGTTAGTGAGCTAGCGTTAGAGATATCGGGTGTGTTAATGTTCACGCATGGTCCCGGTAAGTACCTCTGCACGCTGCAGGAAACCCTTGAACATGAATATCGTGACAAATTATATCGCAATACACTTTCCTAAGATTAAATTTAAATGTTAAAAAAAAGATAGCAATTACAAACTCTTATTTGACCTTACAATTTTGTACTGGAACTTGGGAAAAAGTTTGAAACATTTACAGATATTTTTCTAATAAATAAAAATAATTTCTTTTTGCAGACATTAAATAAAAGTATCACTAAACTCACAGATTTTTAAATGCAACACTCAGGCAGTCAAAACCTATGAGACATATACAGTCCCCTCTAAAAGTATTAGAACAGCAAGGCCAATTCTTTTGTTTTAGCTAAACACTGAATACATTTGGGTTTGAGATCAAATATTTGTTTGAACCCACCCATTTCTCTGGTGATCAAAAATATTGAAACATATGACAGGTGTGTCTTGTGGCCCAGGTGTGCTCTGTTAGTTTGATGGTTTAAATAATTAATAGCTCTGAATGTCTACTCTTGGTCTGAGCCCTGGGTTTCACCGGTGAAGACTTCATTTGTTGATAGAAAGGATAAACCAACATGAAGACCAGAGAGCTGTCTATGGGAGAAAATCAAGCCATTTTGAAGCTGAGAAAAGAGAGAAAATCGACCAGTGTGATTGCACAAGCATTGGACATAGCCAATACAACAATTTGAAATTTCCTGAAAAAGAAAGAAACCACTGGTGTACCAACAACCAGACATCGAACACGTCAGCCAAGGAGAACAACAGCAGCTGATGCCAAACATTGTGAGAGCTGTGAAGAAAAACCCAAAAACAAGAGTCAGTGACATCAACCACCTCCACAGGGCAAAGGTGAAGGTATCAAAATCCACCGTTTGACTTCGAGAGCAGAAATATAGAGGCCATTTCACAAACCACTCATCAGCAGTGAAAATCAGAAGGCCAGATTGGAATTCGCAAAGAAATACAGAGATGAGCTACAAAAGCTCTGGAGCCAAGATTAACCTCTACCGAAGTGATGGAAAAGCCAAAGTGTGAAGAAAGAAAGGATCTGCTCATGATCCAAAACATACGAGCTCGTCGGTCAAGCATGGAGGAACTCATGATGGTAGCAGCAGAACGAATTCAGAAGTCTTTAGAAACATTCTGTCTGCCAATTTACAGAGAAATGCATCCAATCTCATTGGGAGGAACTTCATCATGCAGTAAAACAATGACACAAAACACACTGCAACACAACAAAGGACTTCATCAGGGGAAAACAAGTGTCAGGTTTTTGACTGCCCAAGTCAATCAGCAGACCTTAACCCAACTGAGCAGCATTTCACCTCCTGAAGAGGAAACTAAAAGAAGAAACCCCCCAAAACAAACAACAGCAGCTGTGCTACAGCAAGCCTGGAAATGAGAAAATGTTGCTTAATATCTTGAGTTTTATACTTAATGGTGTTTCATTTTGTTTGTTAAATGCCAGATGCACGGTTTACTTTCCGCTACCACGGTTTGTCAAAAGCTGTAGAGTTGCTGTGACATCACAGGAAGCAGTGTTTTTGGGTTTTTTTTATATAATAAACACCAATTTACAATCCTGAGAAACATGTAACTGAGGAGAAGCAGGAGAGCAGAACGGCGTCAGACCTGAACTTTAGATAAGGTGTGTAACGACGTCAGTCAGAAGCAGACAAACAACTGAAACTCTGTTACACTTTGGACTTTGCGCTCGAGCACGAACAAGCCGACTGCAGATAGTTAGAGAGTGGATTTATATTTATTTCAAGAGGATCCTCATCCTTTATTCAAGATCTTGTTGAAATTGACAGCGTGCCTCGATGTCTAAAAAAATAAAAAATAAATAATAACCTTTACTCTTTTATCTGTTTGAGGGACGTGTCATCTGACACATTTGGAGTACATCATTTTGACTGTTATTAAAGGGGAAATATTAAAATCATTTGATTCTGTATGTTGTTGCATTTCCTTTTAAAACAGGAAGTCAGAGAGGGAGTGTGTTGAAAGGCTTTAGATTAGGGCTGGACAATATGATGACACGATATCGATATTGTCATAAATTATGTCATGATACACTTTTCTGAGATATCATTGGTATCGTGATATTTTGTAAAAACCTTTACATTTTATTTTAATAATTACAGACTAAATGGAACTGAATGGAAGCAGCTGATTTGATGAATTTTTTTTATTCAATCTTCAAAAATTTTTACAGATACCGCCCCCCCCCCCTTTTTTTTTTTTTATTATTTTTAATTTTTTACAGTACATGAACTCCAACCATCTTTTCAACTCACACAGGAAGGTTTGGAAGTGAATGTCTCCACTGTACAGATAAAATGGTGTTAACTGTACATGAGCATTTAAAGCGCTTACCTTAAATCATTTTTAAAGGTACACGTTTTTCACATATCCAGGCAAAATGTAAATATTAAAAAAAGTACAAAAGATAGGCGAAAAGAAAAAGGTTCAGATTAGAACTAATTTTTTATCCTGAGAGTGTACAGCGAGAGACAGCAGGGGCATCTGATTGGATGCAAAATGGACGACAATATTTCTTTTCTCAGTATAAAATTAAAGATATTAGGAATATCTACAAAACACGTGTCATATTTTTTGGTATATCCTGGCTTATTTGTACTCAGAAGGTCAAGAGAGTCATACAAAAATCTCTAAACCTCCCAGTTTTGATTTCATGGGACCTTTAAAACTGACTTTTTAAAAAATAAATGCATCAAATCATTAGATAAAGTTGCCTGCATAAAGCACCAGCTGGTCTTCACCCCAATTTTAGTCAATTAGCTAAGACATGTTCAGTGTCTGACGTGCGTTTCTTTAACTCTGCACTCTGAATGCGAGGCTAATGTAGCTAATGTAGCTAACAAACAGGAGAAGGCGTTTCTATAGTAACGGCTCAGTCACTGAAACTTGTTTGCACTTTTTGCAGTTTCTCTGTAACATGATGGGCTGCTAAAAGAAAAAGAAAACAGATGCTGATGAGGGAATGACTTTACAGCTGCTGTAACATAAGTAATAACAGGAACTAACAAACTTGTTTCTCAGACTCCAACAAAATTAAATGTAACTATAAACGGATAAAAAGCATGCTATGTTGTTTTTTAATAAGTAATTGATGGCAAACAGCTGTAGTATAAGAGGAATATAACACTTCCTGCTGTGCTTTTATAGGAAAATAATAAACTTCGGCGTGGTATCAGTGACTCTGCTTCATCACACCACTCTGTCACTGATTATTTTCCTAAAACAGCATGACACAGTGTTTTATTCCTTACAAATCATTTATGTCTTTGGAGTCGCACCTGTAACTTAGCTACGTTAGCCTTGTAGCTCCAGGGCAGAGCTAAATAAACAAACAAACAAATAAATTACAATATTTATTTCTGTATAAAATGGAGACATTGTGTACGTTTCATTGTCGTGCGTCTTTCCATTTCTGTCAAGGACAAAATCTTGTTGAGTTCAGCTTTATGTAACGTTCTGAAAAGATCGACAGAGTGTTCAGCAGTGTGTGTGTGTGTGTGTGTGTGTGTGTGAATGAGTGATGTGGAGCAAACTAACAGAACACAGACTGTGAGTTTCTCCCTCAGGGCCAGAGAACCCTCAGACCGTAATTAACACCTTTCTGTCGCTCTTACGCACACACGTTCTCCTGAAAACAACGTGACGCCTGGACTGTGCCGAAGAAGGAACAGAAATGATTTTAATAGCGCTTTAAATTTAAATCTGAGTGACTAAATAAAATCCAGACGTATATGCAGACGTACGGCCGGTACTGTAGAGCCGGAGTTCATTTTTACAGTTCAGACAGAGAACCCTGAGGTTCTGTACTTTCACCGTCTTCAGACTGAGGATTTCCATTTTCAGTGAAATGAAATAAACCCCGAGCTATCCACTCAGCTATCTGACGATGGGATGTAGTCTAGGCTTGTGAGATTGTGCGATACGCCTTCGTCCTGTCGCGCCGCCAACTATCACGGATCAACGATAGCATCAACCGTGGCTTTGAGGGGGAGGAGAAGGGGGCGTGGCCTGATATGTAACGCATCTCACGTACACGCTACGAAATTATGTCAGAAAAATACTTGAATGAATACTTGTTACGAGTCGCCTGTAGCTGCAATCGCTATTTTCAACATTTAGTCAGGTTTTTTTTTTTTTTTTTTTTTGGCTTAATTATCCTGTTAATAAGGTCAGCAATGCTGCAAAACTGAGGTCACGACTGTAAACAAATAAGTTATTAGCTGTAACTAAGTTCAACGTAAAATTAAAATAATATTATATAAACTACACGAGCGTGCGCTCTGTAGTGAACACCAGCGGAGATACTTACTGATTTTTTGTTTAGCAAAGTAACCGTGAAAGAAAAACAACACAGCGTGGTGTTTAATTTAAATCTCCGTTCATGTTTCGAGAGCGAAGACGTTCACAGACACGGGAAGCTAAGATACATTTGAGAAAGGTGTTGAGTTGCTCTGCTTTGAAGTCAGACAGAAGGTTATTAAGCTTCACGTACGATAAAAAATAGGCACAAAAAATGACGAAATCCACACACTTTATTTTTGATGACATTAAAGCTTCAGACTCCACGTTTTCCTACAGACATTTAAATCCTCCAACTTGATAGATCGAATCTATCGATGATTCCCGATACTATCGTCAATCGTCCCAATCCTATGCTAATAGAACTTCGTTTGAGAAGCTACATACTTAGAGTAAATCAGTAAAATCAGGAGATAAATCAGATGGAGTGGATGGTGTTGATCTGCAGGTTTTCTTCTCCATATTAAACTGAACAGGACTGACGGACGTCCTGAATGCCCCAGGGGTACATGTAGGTGAACGCTTCTTCACTAACAGGATGTTCTCTCACCGAGGAGCCTTGGGGGAACCCTGAAAGAGCGGTGTAGCCTGACTAATGAAAACTGTAAATCACTTCCAAACCTCAAACTACAGCCGTAAACGTCCAGCGCAGTGCTGGTGAGTCTGCTGTTACTCCTCCGTCTAACGCTGCCTTTACCAACACAAACATCTGTGAAGAGAAAAACACAGAAATCCCAAACCTTCACCCTGAGGCTGTTCATTCAGAGCCATTACACTCTGTTAATGCTGGTGTTCTCACATTAACACACACACACACACACACACACAACGCTGAAAAGACCGAAGCCTCGATGTGCTGCAGGAAGAACGTACCAGATTATAATACACCACATCTTTCTCCTTTCTTTCAGCTCATTATGAATTGTGAAATGTATATGATGAATAAAACACTCGGTGTCATGCTGTTATAGGAAAATAATCAACAACAGCGTGGTGTGATGAAGCGGAGTCAGCGGAACAGCACTAAATGTTACCGAGAAACTGCAAAAAGCTTAAAGCGTGAAGATGTCGAAAACACTTAAAGTCACAGCTTTAGCTCTTGACGCTGGAGACTCCTTCCACCAATGTTACATTACAAAGAAACATCACCATGTCAACAATTACAAACGTTTTTCCCCTGTGAGTGAGCTGTTACTATAGAAACGATAACGTATTAGAACGAGCGCATGTAGAAAATTAGCATTAATAATGTAATTAATTAGAAAATTAATCAACACCTTCTGACCAATCAGAATCCAGAATTCAGCAGTGTTGTGGAATAAATGCTTATTTGCATCTTTGGCAGCTTTCACTGAAGATGGACTTTAATGATCAGGAATTGATTGGATTTTAGGAATAATTACTAGACATCAGAAAAGCAACAATCTCTGGCTTTTTAAAAAAGATGATCACCGGTGACTAATTTATAAATAATAATAATAATAAAACGATAAATGTAAAATAATATTTTTTAAAAAGTTGGACTTCAGGTTGTCTATAAACAACTACATAAACACACACACACACACACACAACATGGGGGCAAAAAAAAATTTATTTTAGAGAAAAAGGCAATAAAAACAGATAAAACCCAGTCTATGAATGTAAAATAAAAAAGTGCTTTCAGCCATTAAAGTCAGATAGACAAGTTCGTGTTTAACGGGCGTGAGAAAAGCCGGCTCTTTATGTGATTAATCCGAGGCCGGTCTGCAGGAGACGAGCCCTCTAACGCTCCTGACAGATGTGCAACTTTCCCCTTCACCGTTTCTCCAACACAAAGAGGCCGCATTTGAATAGAAGACCCTCTGCTGAGCTCATTCTGATCCTCACACAGCCCGAGTCCAAAGGAAGGGTCAAAGCGCTGCCTGACTACAGACATCTGGGCCGCTCCTTACAAAGGCGTATGCGTAAATCGTTCATACGAGCTTTTATACGAAAAAATTTTTGTTCAGGAAAATCCTGCAAGCTCGGAAAAAAAACGTTTGTATCCTACTCGTGCTCCTGAGTGTGTGTAAATTTACGCATAAGAAGACTAACTAATGTAAACCTCGACTTGTCCAACTTCAAATCATATAACCTGCATGGATTTCTGCACTTTTATATCTGGAATATACTGTGGAGTTTAAACTGATTATTTTTATTATGTTTACAGCGTTTAGCAGATGCCCTTAACCAGAGCGACTTATAGAAGAGCTTTGGAGTCTCGATCAAAAACACATCCTCATGCTGGTTCACTAGGTCGGGGACTAAGAGCTCCATCGAGAGCGTTTAGTGAAAACCAGCTGTTTTATTTTATTGGCTTTAATTAAACAATATAAAAAATAAAGAACCAACACAATCCCATAAGTTAAGAAAAATAAAACTAATCATTTTATTATGACAAACGCCGTAAACACACGCCTCAGCTGATGGAAGATTTAGCGTTCGCTTCTTCTTCTTCTTATTATTAAATATTTTTATTGGCATAGATGTGAGTCAAAATAACTTCCACTTCTGTCTTTCTGTCTTTACCCTGATTGTTCATTTCGTGCTCCCAGCTGTCTGTGCACTCGACCTTTTATGGAGCTTTGTGGGCGTCACTACATGCAAATGAGCTGTGTGTGTGTGTGTGTGTGTGTGTGTGTCGGGAACACGCTTCGCACTTTACAGATGATCATCACCCAGGCGAGTACGAAGAAAATCAGCCTTTCTGAAACTTTTATAAACCCGACAGAAACTTTCCGTCCGCACTGACTTAGGAAAACATTTACACACAACTTTACTAAAAGATTAATGAATGAAAAAAAAAAAAGTGACAGAGAGCTACTCCGAACAGAATATGGCATTATTTATAAAATCAGAGAGCCATCCAAACATTTCCGGAATAGTCAGATAGCTGTAGCGAATCGCAGCCTCCCTGCTACAGACATCCTTCCATCTTTTCTTGGCTAGAATCCATTTCCTTTTTTCTCTTTTTTTCGATTTTCATTTGCTGTTTGATCAGAACACGCAGCCGTTGACGCATCATATCATGTGAAAAATCAAACTGCTGGTCTGCCATGACAGTTAACAGGAAGAAGCTAGCCTCTGCGCTTAGCTAACTACTGCGCCCTGCCCTGACACTGGAGACTCCTTCCATAAATAAGCTAATCATTAACGGTTAATCATTTAAAGTTAACTAACATTGAAATTCTTTCCTGAAAGAAACAAAAAGCCATTTACAGCCAGTAGGGAAAAGACAAGTTAGATTATTACAGCAAGCACGGAATCTTCCCTTTCTACGGTTTTCCTCTTCGTGAGCCGTTTCTGTGACTCGACACGTGACACAGCCTTCGATTCTGATTGGCCTACGGTAATAAGTACAGAGGAATCATGCGAAGGTCGTCTCTTTAATAACTGATTTAATGAAGGATTCACAGCACTGAATATAAATGCTAAGTCACTAATCTGACACCTGAGGATGCTGTGGAGAGTGTGAGCTAATGATAAAAAAATTAATTAATAATCGAGAATCAGTCACATGCTGATGAATGCTGAATGTTTGCTCCACCCTAAACTCTGAGTATATTATCGCTGGGGTGTGTGTGTGTGTGTGTGTGTGATTTGTGACTCACAGCAGCCATAATGTCAAACCGAGAATATAAACCAGTCATTCTCTGTTTCTGAGCCACAGGCAGGAAAAAGAATAAACCGCACACCGACCCCAATCACCTTCCTGAGGTGAAGAAATGACACAATCACCGTCAATCACTAGAAAAGTTCTCTCTCTCTCTCTCACACACACACACACACACTCTCGCACTTTCTTTCTTTCTTTCTTTCTTTCTATTAGAGGTAAAAGATACATGAAAGATGTACAGCAATTAATAACAAAGTGTCAGTGGCAGCTTTTTCCCCCCCAAGCAGCTGGTGTTTACCATAAACCCCCTGTATATACGCACATTTTTTTTTTGTGTCTCATCATTCAAATTATTTGTAAAGTCAGCCTATTTAATCTTTTTCCCCTCCAGTCGACTTCTTTCTTCTCTTTTTCAGCCAAAAACTTCGCATGGCATCTTTAATAAGTAAAGAATACAACGTGACAGACCGTGGTGTGATTATTTTCATATAACCGCACTGCCTGGAGTGTGTTATTCCACTTATACTACAGCAATCTGCCAACGACTGCAACGTCTAATTCATTAATGAACGACACTTAGTGCAGTTTATAGCTACGTTTAAAGTTGTGGAACATCCGAGAGACAACTTAGCTCCTGTTAGCACTTACGATACAGTCGTTCCTTCACCGTCCTCTCTCTATCTCTCAAAGGTAATAAGACCAAAAAAAAAAAAATCTCACAGTCTGTCTTGTTACAGAGAAACCAGGAAGCATAAACTCGTCTGTCCTGAAGTCTGGTGCTGACAAATGAGACTTCTTCCACAAAAGTTAAATATATAAACATCTCCTAATTAAAAAAAAAAAAAAAAAAAACCTCACCACATCAATAACTAAACACTTTTCTTTATTAAAGTCTTAGATTATGTGGAGCTTCTGCCGTCCAAGTCTCTGTGTATGAGCTGTTACTATAGAAACGATAACGTATTAAAACAAGCGCGTTAATATAAACCTGTCGTTCACATGACAGCTGAACTACAGTCTGAGCCGTGTAACAGCAACTCCACTTCATCACATCTAGCCATCGTTGATTACTTTCCTATAACAGCACAACACTGAGTGTTTCCATTAACAGATGTGTATATAACCTACAAACATGGACTTAATCAAACAAACAAACTAGCATTAACCAACTTTTTGCTAATTTTAGAGAAGCTCGAATGATAACCTGAAGGTGCAGTTCTAATCCGAGGGAATGACTGAAAAAGAAAATAAGCGAAGGTCTAAAATCTGACCGTCGCAGTCGGCACAAAGGATTTAAACACGAAATTCCGGAAAAGACATTACGGAATGTCGCTGTTGCACTTTCACACGTTTGTTAACAGCGTCCTAGTATAAAAAGGTAAATTATTTCATAAGAGTAATGATTATTAGATCACTCAGTGAGCTGTTCTTGGAGTGTGTCCAACTCTGGATGAAGACTCACAGCATATAAACACACACACACACACACACGCAGAGCTGAAATCTAAATTTAAGGTGAACGAGAGCATTAAGAAGTGTGTCACTGATTACTAAACTCGTTTTCCTCTAAGACAAGACGATCAGGTGTGAGGTTACAGCGCAAACACAGACTAGTTACGACTTGCACCGTGACTTGAATGAAACTCGTTTGTGTGTGTGTGTGTGTGTGTGTGTGTGTGTGTGCGCTGTCTGTGCAAACAATCGCTAACCTGTTTGTCTTAGTCAGTGTTTACAGTGACTTACACACGGCTAACCGTCAGTCACACACTGCGACGTGCGGATCGTTCCTGTGCTCGCTGGACTTTACCAGGGCTCAGAGCAATGACCTCATGTCTATTGTGCAGTGTGTGTGTGTGTGTGTGTGTGTGTGTGTGTGTGTGTGTGTGACTTATCAGTTCCACTTAAATTCAACCCTGAGGCCAAGCCTAAAACAATGCGAAAAGAGAACAGTCGTGTTTTGTCTCCAGATTCACACCGCAGAGCTAAAACAAAAAAGGTCAGATTATAAAAATAAAATATTTTAAAAACTAACAATAAAATAAAATCATGATTATTCAGCTAATTTAAAAAAAAAATCAAAACAAAAACAACTTTACCAGAATAGAAACACTAGGGCCGGGTAATATGACGATATAATATCGATATCGTGATAGTCTGAGATAAAGTTTGTATCATGATAACTTTTTTAAATTAATTTTTTCTTAAATAATTACAAACTAAATAGAAAACTGAATGGAAGCAGCAGATTTGATGCTTTTAAACTGTAAATATTCTCTTATTTTCAGTGTTAGACTTTGTAGACATTAAATAAATTTACCATCCACCTTTTTCAAATAAATAATAAATAAATAAATCGCAATTACAAACTTTTGTTGCAAGCAGCCGAGCCGATGTTTAAATTTTGCACTGAATCTTTAAATCTATAAAACAAATTTTTATTCATTATTAGAATTTTTATCTGTTTCAGTTTAAGGAAAAATGTACAATAACAAACCTTCAGTACGTCGTGATACATTTCACGTAGCGCAGAAATGTCTTCAGTTCTCGTGATACGATACGATACGATGTGATGACATCATCGAACGCCTCCTGAAAGTCGTAACAGTCAGCGATGAGCTGAAGGCCGCTGGAATTCGATTAACTAAAATGAGTCGTGCTGCGATGCGGAGTTTAATACCCGAGAACCGTTCACGCGCTGGGACAGCCTTCCTCTGACACAGTCAGCGTCACACACTCATCAACCACCTGATGATGTTACACACACACACACACACACACACACACACCATTCTCTCAACCATCCTTTTTTCCCCTCAGAGTATGAGTACATGTTTTTTTTTTTGTTACTTGTTCTCTTCACCGCAGAGAGATCAGCACAGTGGACTGTAACGCAGTAAAAACACTGCCACGACAGCACACACACACACACACACACACACACACACACAAAGACACAAAGACACGCACACACACAGACACACACACAGACACACACACACAAAGACGCACACACACACAAAGACGCACACACACACAAAGACGCACACACACACAAAGACGCACACACACACAAAGACGCACACACAGACACACACAGACACACACACCAGAAATTTTGTTACAATATATTTTATGGAAAGTAAAGAGGAAAAGCTTTGTAGGGTTGGACAAGATTTGTGCTGATGTCGGCATACACACACACACACACCTTCCAAAAAACACAATCACTCACACTCACACACACTCACACACACTCACACACACTCACACACACTCACACACCTTCCAAAAAACACAATCACTCACACTCACACACACAATGATGGATGAATACACACTCAGTCCAACTCATATTTTTACAATTGCTCTTAATCCAGTTAGACGCCACCTTCAGCGCTGGCATTACAGACTCTAATCCGCTGTATGGATTTCTCACACACACACACAATATTAAAGGTATATTAAAGTTACAATAGGAGTAATTCCATCAGTTTAACATTCTTTAGCCCGAGTCTAGAGCCT
Organism: Pangasianodon gigas; assembly: GCA_022758105.1. Taxonomy (NCBI): domain Eukaryota; kingdom Metazoa; phylum Chordata; class Actinopteri; order Siluriformes; family Pangasiidae; genus Pangasianodon; species Pangasianodon gigas. Next base: position 17,678,952 of record CM040472.1, on the reverse strand, counting down.
TGGATCACGGGTCGAAGCGAGCGTCGATGCACCTTCGGATGCAATACTGAAACAGAAACCCTGCACTGAGGACGGGAGACGATCGTTCCCACGAGTTTGGCAGATTAATGAATCACTGACGCGTCCTGATGAGTCACATGACCCAACGCATCTCAAGTCAATAAGTGTAAACAGGTGCTGCTGGATTTCTAAAGAAAGAACTGCTCCGAGCCATTTTAATTCCTTTAAACAGGATTTAGTGGCAAGGTTGTTAAAACACAATCAGCCTGAGTGTTAAAAAAAAATAAATAAATAAAATAGTCTTAGTCATGGCTAGCTGGATGAAACACCTCTAAAACCAGCCCAAATCACAGAAAAGTGAGAAGGATTAACACAGCTGAGGACTGACGGTGTAACGGTGGATCAGGTGTGGACGACAGTTCAGCAATTAGCTCTAAATTTACACTCACCGTCCACTTTATTAGGAACACCTGCACATTTATGCAGTTATCTAATCAGCGCAATGCATAAAATCATGCAGATACAAGTCAAGAGCTTCAGTTAATGTTCACATCAAACACCAGAACGGGGAAAAAGTGTGATCTCTGTGAGTTTAACTGTGGCATGGATGTTGGTCTCAGATGGGCTGGTTTGAGTTTTTCAGAAACTGCTGATCTCCTGGGAATTTCACACACAACAGTCTCTAGAGTTTACACAGAAAGGTGCGGAAAAAAAAAACAGAAAAAAAAAAAAAAAAGAGTCTGGCTGAAGCACGTTGTTGATGAAAGAGATCAGAGGAGAATGAACAGACTGGTCTGAGCTGACAGGAAGTCTGTAGTAACTCAGATAATCACTCTTTACAACTGTGGTGAGCAGAAAAGCATCTCAGAACACACAACACATCAAACCTTGTGGTGGATGATATTGTTACTGTAAATGTTATAGTAACTATTTCTATAATCGGTACGGTAAATGTAACCGTAAACGTTACTGCGGAACGTTACAGTTAATGTTATGATAAATGTTACGGTAAATGTTAGTGTAATTGTTACAAATTAATGTTACGGTAATTGTTACAAATTAATGTTACGGTAATTGTTATGGTAAATGGGATGGTAACCATTAGACTAACTGTTGCGGTAAAACGTTACAGTAAACGTTACAGTATCCATTACTGTATCCGTTATTATAAAATGTTACAGTTAGTGTTATGATAAATGTTACAGTAAATGTTGCTGTAACCATTATTACAAGCATTATGGTTAATGTTACTGCAACCGTTACAGTAAATGTTACAGTAACAATCAGTGTAACCGTAATGGTAAACGTTACAGTAAATGTTACCTTAAACGTTATGGTGAATGTTCCGTTTAACCTTATGAGAATTGTTACAGTAAGGTAAATGTGGATTCTACAAAATGTAGCCTACGGCTGCACAATACATCAAAATTATTGAAATATCCTAAATGTAAATATTGCAAGGGCATGCGATAACTGAATGATTTTTATACGCAGATAGCAGAGATTGCTTTCTTTTCCTCAAAAAAAACATGAAACATGCATGTTGGTTATGTCATTTTCAGTTTAAAAAAAATATTATATTATAAACAAACATAATTTCAATTCATTTTACACACTTTTAGCATTATCGTACCGCATATCGCATTTTTCTTCAATATCATGCAGCCCTAATGTAGAATAACTTATGTTAGTAAAATGTTATGCAAAATAACATGTTATGCAAAATGTTACCGTGATTGCTACGATAAACGTTATGATTAATGTTACGGTAAATGTTATTGTCACCGTTACGGTAATTGTTAAGGTTAATGTTACCGTAAAAGGTAATTGTTGAGCTTAATGTTACCGTAAAAGGTAAATGTTGAGGTTAAAGTTACCGTAAAAGGTAAATGTTGAGCTTAACGTTACCGTAAAAAGGTAAATGTTGAGCTTAACGTTACCGTAAAAAGGTAAATGTTGAGGTTAAAGTTACCGTAAAAAGGTAAATGTTGAGGTTAAAGTTACCGTAAAAAGGTAAATGTTGAGGTTAACGTTACCGTAAAAAGGTAAATGTTGAGGTTAACGTTACCGTAAAAAGGTAAATGTTGAGGTTAACGTTACCGTAAAAGGTAATTGTTGAGGTTAACGTTACCGTAAAAAGGTAAATGTTGAGCTTAATGTTACCGTAAAAAGGTAAATGTTGAGGTTAAAGTTACCGTAAAAAGGTAAATGTTGAGGTTAAAGTTACCGTAAAAAGGTAAATGTTGAGGTTAACGTTACCGTAAAAAGGTAAATGTTGAGGTTAACGTTACCGTAAAAGGTAAATGTTGAGGTTAACGTTACCGTAAAAAGGTAAATGTTGAGGTTAAAGTTACCGTAAAAGGTAAATGTTGAGGTTAAAGTTACCGTAAAAGGTAAATGTTGAGGTTAACGTTACCGTAAAAAGGTAAATGTTGAG
>CM040472.1:17658645-17676415 GCA_022758105.1 Pangasianodon gigas | reverse complement strand
TAAAAGGTAAATGTTGAGGTTAAAGTTACCGTAAAAGGTAAATGTTGAGGTTAAAGTTACCGTAAAAGGTAATTGTTGAGGTTAACGTTACTGTAAAAGGTAACTGTTGAGGTTAATGTTACTGTAAAAGGTAAATGTTGAGGTTAATGTTACTGTAAAAGGTAAATGTTGAGGTTAATGTTACCGTAAAAGGTAAATGTTGAGGTTAATGTTACCGTAAAAGGTAAATGTTGAGGTTAACGTTACCGTAAAAAGGTAAATGTTGAGGTTAATGTTACCGTAAAAGGTAAATGTTGAGGTTAACGTTACCGTAAAAGGTAAATGTTAAGGTAACTTAAGTTAAAATGTGATGTTAAATATTACGCATATACGACATGACATGATTGTGCAACGAACCATCTTCAAAGGTACTACGTTTCAGATAATGTAGTGAACTCGAGTGGACAAAACAAGTGAAATAAACATCTTTTTGAACCAAAACTGTCACACACATTTAGTGTCTCACCTTAAATACACGAGCGCTGTTTGGGGTTTTAGTGGTCGTTAGAGAACCTTCTGTTATTCCTGTATTTATTACACGAGCTTTATTGCTCTGGTGTGTCATTTCTGGTTCATCATTAGTGGTAAGAGTGTAGTGAAGCATGCAGGGAATACGACTGTGCACTGAGAATTCAGACATGACTCACGCCTTCTTAATCACACTTTAATCATCGCTTTTAAATTCCCACTGCTAATAAAATGATCTGTTATGGGTTATATTTTCATCATTAAAAATGGGAACACCCTACCTCATCAATTCTTCAGTATTTGCACACTTTCGTGTCATTTTGGGTGTAAAATATTGGTCTGCAATTTTGGTGCATCCTCAGTGATTTCATCAGATGAGTGGGCAGAGAGCCTCATTAAAGCGCATCTCTTCTAGACAGCGTGTCAAACCGAATAAACCTGACAAACTCCTCCTGGGGAACAGGAAGACGCCGCGGCTAACGATGGATGGCTTCTGACGCTTATTACACCACGACATTTTTGCACTTTTAGTAAAATAAATTAGTTCTAGATTACTAACTCTAGGACTGGAGAGAGAAGTAAAATCCCTTATAATAAAAACTGACCGCGTAAATCATCATGAAATGTTTAGTGCCATTTAAGCTTTAAACTCTCAGGTTATTAATCAGTCATTCATCTTAAAAGCACATGATTCAGGAACGACAAGTAAAGCTAATCGAAAATAAAAGTAGTTACGAGAATGACTAATGAGGAGCAAAATCATTTAGAAACACACACTGCAAATGTTTTGATTTTTATGTACAGTTGCAGGGAATAGTTTGCCTTCCTTCTGCTTTCTGAATTGAAGAACTGAAAATGCACCATTATTTTTTACAATTTATCCGTTAAGATGTTAAAAATGATAAGACCATTCAAAACAGGTCAAAATCAACAACAAAAAATAAAACCCGTTTGAAAACACAAACTCAGAGCTCAGACGAGGTTATTAAAGTAAAGAGTGAATTTATATCCTTCAAAAAGGGGAATGCTAACTTTTAAACTAATTCAATTTAGACTTTCACTATAAATATCTTAACACACTTTTTTCCGCCATTATTGTGATCGACATAACACCTAGAAAACCAAATAAACTAAATGTCTTACTGAGATCAATGCAATTGATGTCGTTTTGTTGTAGGGGTGCACAAACTTTTGCACTCGACTCTTTGTAACAGTCAGGAAGTTTTCTGACATCTTCAGGACAGAGGCGTTGACGCTTCGTGGTTTCTTGGTAACGTGAAAACCTGCGTTTGTTTTTTTTGTTGTCTTATTAGAGAAAAAAAGAGAGGCTTGCGAGAGAACGAATGTTTATCGCTGCTATAGCAGAGGCTCCCAAACATGTGGCGTCACTTAATTTACAAATGGGGTCGTGAGACAAACTAACGATCTCCCCTTTCGTTTCTTTTTAAAAAAAAGGTTTTTTTAATTATTTTTAATAGTAGAAATATCGAAGATGGATTTTGTATGCTAATATTTTGAAACGTTACATTCAGACATCACGTCAGATTTAAATGAATAGTGTCGGTGTTATTTTAGTCTTTTTCAGTCTAACTGCACTGGACGAACTTCCCCTTCCATCTTCCTCCGCTAGATAAACTAGCATTGTGTTTCAAATCACGTACGCATGTACTATTCTAGAGCAGTTAGAGAGATATTGAGCACTAACACTCACTGGTTTTCCTATTACAGTTAGTGTTTGAATTTTAAAAACCTCTCATGTCACCTTCAAACCTACCAAAAGCTCCGTTTCGTGAGCCAGCCTTCTGGATTTTCTTGACTAGTAAATATTTTTAACTCTAAGGTCGGAGTTTCAGCTTTGGGACGCAGTTCATGACAACAGTCACGACGACGGTGGAAAGTTTCAAAGAGAAACAGAGTGCGTCAGTGTGTTGAACGTCGCAGTGCGTGAAATCGCAAACATCTTGCTTTTAAATCTCCTGGATGTAGAAGATACGCAGCGAGTGTGTGAACGAGCATAATCCAGGCTCCTCTGCTTCACGTCAGAGCGTAACACACCACCTCGGCGTTGATTATTTTCCCATAACAACATAACACTTCTCACTAGACTGGTAACTTAGTGCAAGTAACAATCCTTTAGTTTTTATTCACCTCACGTTATACATACGCACGTTACTGACGCAATAAAATGTTTAAAATGTACGGTAGTCTTGTGTTATAAATCTGTTGAATATATCGTAATCGTCTGTAAATCTCTGTGATACAAGAGAGATGAAATTCTTCAGCGTGTGCTGTTAAAGGAAAATAACCTTCAGGGTGGTAGCTGTAACTGCGCTTCATCACGCCACTGCATCGTTGATTATTTTCCAATAACAGCACGACTCCGAGTGTGTGAGAATTCAATACTTAATGATTCCTTTCTCAAAGACAGATCTCATAGAATAGTATTAGAAATGAAGCTTTTTAAAAGATGTTTACGTAAAATTAATTAATTCTGTTGTGGTTTAGATAGGTATCACTGAGTCAGTGACATTCCTCGGAAATTTAAAGCAATGTGTTATTTCCGATTTCGGGAATGAGCTGCAGTTGATTAGCACTCGGATTAGATGGTGATGGGAATAGAAAAGAAGCGAGTTCTTGGCCAGACGTAGCTCAGGGAATTGAAATGACTTGAATAACAGAGTAGATGCTGGCGTTTCTGGATGAAGTACATGCGTATACAGAGGAAGTGTTGAGGAACAAACGTCTTGGAAAACAATGGAATACAAGAGTACTTATTATGGAAGATTCAGGACATTTAGATTTTCATCCGAACCACGTCGTAATCCAAAAACTCAACGTGTGTGTTGGATGCATGACAATATTACGTACAGATTTACATCAGCACTATTGTATGAAACACAAATCCAGCGAATGGAGTGTGAATACTGCTAGAATCATCGCCTGAGCATCCTCTCATCCTTGTGAATGTTGGAATGATGGACGTCGTGACTAATGGGTGTGTGTATCCAAGGCAGCAGCTCGCAATGAGATGGTGCCCACAGCGGTGCCGGAGACAGGACTGTAATTATGGAGTCCGAGTGTTAGACGGGTGCATTCGTTACTAATTTCAGCCTTCTGGAGCCATGTTAACACCCCCCTCTCTCTCTCTCTCTCTCTCTCTTTCCTTTCAGAAAGCTGCTCACCATTTCTCCTCTTTGCAAAAAACATCACAGGCTTCGATATGCACAGTCATTTGTTAGATCAGCATCAGCATCAGCATCACTTCACGTGAATCAAGAACATTGGAAAAATCCTGTTTGTAAATAAATTCTCATTCTGTACGTTACTGGTGGACGGGTTGAGCTTGTGAAAAAAAATTAATGAGATGAAGGGTTGAAATTACGGCTGCAACAACTGCGACAAATTAAATTTCATAAAAAAAAAAATAGAGAACAAATTTCACTATCAAATCGCTGTCAAGTTGGTCCATGTAACGTAGCACACAAGCAGTGAAGCTTTTTCAATCAATGAGCTTGAAAAGTAATTAAAACGTTTTTTTCGGCACTAAATCGTTTCGTTTTCTGGTGTTGCGTGTCACGTTATTCAATCATCCTGCTTTCGGTTCACATCGTCGCTGGGAGTCGATCCCAAACAGAGTCGGTTCCCGGATTCATTAAAAACTGAGAGTCGACTCCGAAGCTTTGGAGTCGATTCCACATTCTAGAAAATGATTTAGGTTTAGGAACTGCTTTTAGTGCTAAACTGTTTTGAGAATTACTTTTTCCAGACAAAAAAAATTAGGAGTTTTAAAATTAGGACATTTTAAAAGAATTTCTCCTAAATCTAACCGTTTTGAGCTTCTATTAACATCAAGATTTTTTTCTAACATGGCCCCAGATTAGAGTTGGGCCGAGAATCAGCTCCGAAGCTTCACCTGACGCTGAACACAGCAAGCAAATTATCCAGGTTTTGCAAAGTAACTGATTAAGGAGAATTTTTTTTTAAAAAAGAATTTCTCCTAAATCTGCCGGATCAGAGATCAGAGTTACCTTTTTTTGCGAATACGGCCCCAGATTAGAGCTGGGTGATTTGTTATCGATATTGTAACATCCTGATATACCTTCAATATCATCAGGTGTCTGACTTTATTACTTCCTCATTATGCCCTGTAAAACGGAAATGATTTTTGTACCAATTGTTTCAGCTTCCCTCCTTTTTGTATACTTTTATTTATTAAAAAAAAAAAAAGTTGAACAAAAATATCTGGCCCCATCGTGGCCTTTTGTTGGCACACTGTTACCAAACGTGTGCACATTTATATTTTTTTTTTATATTTTATATCTCGTGAAACATGATGAAGTATTGCGATGCGATATCTTAGCCATATCTCCTGTCTCTAACACAGACACATCCATCCTGTGTGTTCCTGTGTGTTAAACCTCATTTCTTAGCCACGTTACCTCATTATGTCCCCAGTTTCCTTGTTTTCCAAGTCAGTTTCTAGCGTCTCAGGTTTTGATCTCAGCTTACCTGGTTTTTTCCCCCCAAACACTGTGTCTGACTGTGTTTCAAAGAAACTACAGTGACTAAACGTTAAAGGTTCATAGATCGCGTATCTTTCTGACTCTTACGCTTGACTTCAGTGAAATTTCCCAATCTGACCGTTTCGCAAGCTAAACAACAAAATAAACCTTTTTTTCCCCTCAAAATCTTTGGCCAAGTACAAACTTGCTCTCAGGTTTAGAAAGATGTAAAGTGACCGTAGTGTTCTTCTCTCCTCTGAGTATAGATGCGCGAGGACGGCTAGCGAGGACGGCTAGCGAGGACGGCTCATGTGTCCTCGTTCAGCTGCTCTGTGGCGTTACGTAGCTCATACGCAGCAGAGCTGAACGTGTTTCAGAGTAAATATGTTAGTCCTCACCTGATCTACCTCACGCTAGCGAGTGGGTTACAACTGGCAGTGTCTAAACTGGGAGAAAATGGAGGAAAAATGGATGGATAGATAGATAGACAATGGACATCGAAGAAAGAGAGAATAAATTTGATCTGATCCTGTAACAAATAGAAAAGACTGGCTGTGGGTTTGGAAATGATTTTTTTTCTTCTGGAGCTGGAAATGTTTACATATAAAGTGACTTCACTGTATTTTTTTTTCTTAATATTTATATTATTTTTTAAAGTGCTTCATCAGTTTGAAAAATAATTTTAAAGCTTAGTAGTTTTTAAAGTAAAAGGATCACATGGGTATCACATGGGTATAGAGATCAGCTGATGCTCAAGATTTTAACATCGATAGCAGATATTAATTATGAACAAATGAAAAAGCGTCAGAAACTTCAGTTTGAAAAATAATTTTAAAGCAAAATAATTTTTAAAATTTAAAAAAAATTAGAAAAATAATTTTTCTACTAAGATTCGTATAGATTTTTAAAATCTTCTCCAGTGTTTACTTGTGAAGACATTAAAACCTCACTGAAGTATAATTTTAAATGTTTTGCTGGAAGCTGCTTAGGAAGATCGTGATGTATATCGTGTGTCAAAGATATTTTTTGTCGTATCTCCCACCCTTACTTAGAACAGCAATAAGAAATATGACAATAATGTTAATATTGTGTTAATTTATTCCACAGCTCGCTTTTCCGAGATATTATTGATATTGTGGTCTTTTCGTGATTTTTTTTTTAAATAATTGTAAACTGAATGGAAGCAGAAGTTAAAATTTTATACTGATTTTTTTTTTCCATTTTATTTTTAAGTGAGATATCGTCAAACACGGTTGTGTTAATGCAACACATTTGTTTAGCTGGAAGTTTCTGAGTGAAACCACACATCGTGATGCATAGCGTGTACGGTGGAGACGGATCGTGATGCAGGGAAGAAATCCGCGTTTTTATCAACGACGCGTCACTCGAAAATGTCCGTTATCTTTCTTTTTCTTTATCGGCAGATGAACGGCGATGACAGTAACCAATACCGAGCTCGGGTAAACTCTAGAGACGACCTGTTCGGCTTCCTCGGTGCGCTCTGACCTCGTGATTTATGGCGTTCGTGTTCTCCTGAGGTGAGGAGAGCTTTTGTAAATGCCGCAAGTGACGTTTGATTTAAACACTCGTTATGTGATGCTTCCGCTTAATCCGTCAACGTTAGACCGTGCAGTCGCTCGGATTCAGCGAGGCTTTTGAGAATCCCTGTGCTGCCAATCATCCGCCCAGGCTTTCTCCTCTCTCCCTCTCTCCTTCTCGCTCTCTCCCTCTCTCTCTCTCCCTCTCTCCATGTTGCAGAACATGTGCGCCTCTGCCCACGCGCTCCTTCTCAATTGGCAGCTTAATACAGAAAAATGTGACACTGTATCCGCATCCTTGGAGTACTTACATAATAGATATTAGAGAATGCGTGTAGAGGAGAAGAGGAGAGCGCTCGCTTGCTGAAACGTATCTCCATGTTGGTGTTTTTGTCTAAGAATGATTACGTTTGATCGAGTATACTAGACGAGTACCAGCGCTACAGGAGACCGCAATCTCTGAACTTCAAGACTTCACGTGACCTGCTTTGCTCGAATAAACATAGAAAAGATATCAATTCCAATCTGTATTCTTCTGGAATAACCTTCAAAAATGGGAAACAGTAGCTCAGTGGTTAAGGTCATGAGTTTGAATCCCATCACCGCTGAGCTGCCACTGTTTGGGTCCGTGAGCAAGAAGCTTAGCCTTCAACTTGTCAGGTCTTTCCTGATAAATGAGTGAATGTTTTCCGTTTCCATGCATTTAAAAAAAAAAAAACATCTCCATAACTTCAGTAGTAGCTCAGAGATTAAAGTTCTGTCCTTGTGATCAGAAGGTCGTCAGTTCAAATCATAGGACTGCCACAGAGCCAGAAGGTAGAGGATTGCGCAAAAATCATCTCGACTAATCACTTAAGATCAGACATCAAAATGCTGTTGATATATATTTTTAAAAATAAATAAATAAATAAAATAAAAAAGCAAGAATAAGTACACAGCAGTCATAACAACAGCTCGACCACCTGGTTATATTCACGACTGTCATTAAAATAATTAAGATTAAATTAAGAACTGCAAACACGATTGATTGAGTCAGTTGTGCGAGGAGGAAATAAAGGTTTTCTGCTGACTGTGACAAATTATTAGGAACAACATTAGTGATGTTAACTTAACATTAATGCGAACACTCAGAATGAAGAGGCGATAAATTCACGTAATCGTCGTCTACGCTGATACAATTGTGCACTTCAGATGATAAAATATGTTCCTAATCGTCTACGGCTCCAAATCTGTTGGTTAAAAAAGACAGACTATCCAATAAACATTAGATAAAAGCGAGTTTGTGTGTGTGTGTGCTCACTGTACGGAAAAACACCACACACACACACACACATACATAAACTCTTTAATTATTTTAGATCTAGAGCATGAAGAAGCAGCAGAAGCCAGCGCTTGAGTCAGAGACGAGCTCGTCTTTAAAGCGTACATCCGCCCACGCGGCGAACACGGGCAGAGAGGCGAGATCAGAACAAACCAACGCATCAGCGACACACTCAGAGACGCACCGAGCTAAAAAACCACCACCTGCTAAAACACTGCCTCCGGTTCGACTCGGAAGCCCGAGCTCGGAATTACGTCGTTTCAGGGGAACAAAGCGAGGAACAAAGCGAGGAACAAAGCGGACGCCTCCGTGAAAAACTCATGATCAGTAACGTTAAGTTATGATGTTTAGTTTCTCAAAATAAAAGCGAAAAAAGTTTTCCTACTCCAAGGTCGGAAATTCTGAGTGTGAATTATTTAAGCTCTTGTGGAACAGGATTCCTGATCCGACACACTTACTACTTAAGATATTCCCAGTTTGGGATGAGAAGCTAAGATTTGCATTCGGATTACCGCATCCATTCACGTTGTGAAATCTAGCTGCTACAATCTATCGTAAAAATCCAACCTCCGACACGGAAACGCAAATGCAATGGAGCTGTCAATTCAAGTCAGAATTCCAAGATATAAACAAACCTGACATCAATATGGTTGCAAAATGATGTGTAGCTTTGTGCTGTGAAAAAGGTTGTAACGTAATTCCGTAATTCCAATACGACCACTGTAACACATCGTTTTTATGAGCAAAGGCGAACAGGACCACTGATCTACGTTATACGTTATTTCTCTTCGTTAATCACACACAAATAATTAATTCCTTCTTCTGGGCAGTTTCGTTTTTTTTCCAGAACGATTTTAGACCGGAATTCTGGAAAACCGATTTTGGAACTTTCCAAGAATATCACACGTAACGTGCAAATCTGCATCCAACACATGACCACCAGCCTCCTGCGTTATCTCTCATCTGCGTCATCAAACGTGTTTTATTCACAAAATGGCTGCCGCACGATCACAAACCCGTGAGCGTGAAGATGGATTTATCCCTGTCCAGATATAATCCTGACGTTGGAGCTAAAACAGGAACTGAAGCATGATTTGATGGACATTCGTCCGTATTCAGCAGCCACTTTAGCGGCAATTTAGAGACACTATAATGAGACACTATAATCCACCTACATGCATGGAGGAAACCAGAGAACCCTGAGGAAACCCACATGAACTCGGGGGACAACATGCCAAACAGGTCCCTGAACTCTGGATGGAGAGTTTTTTGCTAAATTTCATTGTGTTGTCAACCTTTATTTACAATAAAACAAGCTACACAACAATGTATTTTTTTTTTTAGAGAGGAGAAATATCATTTTAGATAAAAGTATGCTTCAACTGCGCATGCGCAAGACAGTGATCCATCATTAATAAATCTGTTTTTGTTTGTTTGTTTTGTTTTTTGAGCACTAGTTGTTTGAATGTTAAAATGTTGAAAGTATTTAGCTATTCATGTAGTTTGTGTCCCAGATATAACGCTTTTGTGTGTATTTTTTTAACATAATATTAAAATGAATAAAGCTAGCTCGGCGTCCACAAACCTGCGCGAGACCAACGGCTCATTTGTAACGTCTTCACCGCGCGCCGTTACAAATCTAACCCAATTTACACACTTTAATCGACATGTAATTATCTAATCTTTAAAAATAAGCGTGTATTAATATCGCTACATTTCAGTCGAAACAAAGATTTAACTTTTGTCTCGCTAAATGCTGGAAATAATGTTAATATTAATGCGTCTCGAGACTCGCACGCGCTCGGTTGTTTTATTTTTAAAAAAAAGGGGGGGGGGGGAGGAAAAGGGGGGTGTAAATAATACAAGCGACGGTTAAATCAAAGCCAAGTGTTTACAGACTGAACTCACCTTCTCTCTTTGCTCTCTCTTTGCTCTCTCCTTCTCTCTCTTTACTCTCCAGCCTCGTCGGCGTTGCTTCCCGCAGATAAAAACTCCAAAAACAGCCGGTAAATAAAATAAATAACCGTCGAAGAAACGGTTAGGGAGCGCGAGACAGAGTCCGAGTCGCTGCCCACCCTCGGGCTGTGTGTGTAGCTTCAGGCGAAAATAACAGCTAAATAAATGGAGTGAGGTCTAGTCCATCAGCCGCACCGCAGCTCCTCTCGCTTCAGTCTGCCTCTCTGCCTCTCTCCTTCTCTCCTTCTCTCTCTCTCTCTCTCTCTCTCGCCAACTTCAACTCAGAAGTTCATACAAAGTTCCAGCTCCGCCTTCGCCTCGCGCCGCAGCTGCTGAAATCTCGCCGAAAACCCAACCGTCGCTTTGCTTTCGAACTATCGCGAGATTTCACGAGAGCCAAAGCACGCCCCAATTAGCGTTAAAAAAGCGATCATATGGATATATATATACATGTATATGTGTATATATTCTGTACATCTACACTATAAATTTAATCCGTTTCCATTCAATTCAATGTGATTTTACTTGTATACCACTTTTAACAACACACAACATCGTCACAAAGCAGCTTTACAGAAATCCCAAAACATTTACAAATTCCTATATAAATAAATAAATAAATAAATAAATAAATAAACACTCCCTGAGGCAACATCCTGAGAGGAACCAGTCTCAAAAGGGAGCTCATCCTCCCTCATAATGACTATAAAATGATTACTCTTCTGCAGTTGTACGCTCTTCAGGTGATTGTGAATCCTGAATCAGAGTCCTGGGATGAGCACAGGACAGTCTTTATGATAACAGCAGCAGTTCACGCTGTGCGTTTGCACCAGGACACGACAAAGGCCCCTGAGCGTTTTCATTTTTGCTGTGTTCGTGTTGCCTTGTAAGTGGTAATTTGCGAGTTGTACTGATATTATTTCCCACCTCGGCGTGTTCGAGGTGCGAAGTGGAAACGAACATGGACGCCTCCTCAAAAGCGTGTATTTTGTTTACTCTGTCAGAGCATGTGAAGCTCATAAAAAGCTACTTTAACTACACTTTTACAGCTACAGGCCTGAGTGGCTATTCGCTCTACTATTCTACTATAGTAACCTTCATCCAACAAACATTCATCCAACATTTTGGACTGAAAGTGCAGTACACCAACAACAGCAGACAATAGTGAGTAGCGTTAGCAACAAGCTAGCCAGCTAATGTTAGTTATATGAGAGAAAACTCTAACGTTGATGATTACCTTCTCAAAACAGTGATTAGTGTGGTCAATGTTATAGATTTAAACAAGTACTGTGACTGTATATGAACTGATCTACAGCCAATACTGCTATAAACTCATTTAAAAGTAGAGAAAGGACACTTTACACTGTTCACAGTGTGAGCGGCCATGTTGGTTTGACGTCACTCCGTAAACCGGGAAGGAACTGCTAGTTGAGAAGAAGAAGTTAACGAGTTGAAATTTCAAATTGAGGGGGCGTTTTCTGTGGCTTTTACTGGTTAGAAATGGGAAATTACAGGTTCCAACCGTGCCTGAAACATAGCATATGTATTTGTGCACCACAGAGCTGCGACTTCAGCGGCAGCAGAAAGCGAACAGCGGCAGCGTGACAAGCGACATTTCCCAATCCCTGTTTAACACGCAAAAAAAGACCAACAGAAACATTGGTTTTTATTCTGTCACATACTGTAGGTCCTCTTATTGCTTGTATATAAAGACATTATGAAGAAAAATAACATTTGGAAGGAAACAGCAGATATTTTTAAGTAGTTAAATTTAGAAGCTATATATAGCTAGTCCCTTTTCTCATAGGAACTAAAAACAAACAAAAAAAACAAAAAATGCTGGACAGTGTATACCCACAAGCACATTTGTGGTCACTCCACACCCACACAAGACAAACTATGACAAATCCAAACTCTTGGCTCCAGTGATTCCTCAGACCAATCATATGGTATGTTTGGTTTGATGTTTCTTCAGTTCCACAGTCACATCTTTAGTTCCTTTTGGTTTTGTCATATATAATCTCTTATTTGGAAGAAAAACAAAGCTGTTGTGTCTTGTGATTGTTCATAGCTAGTACAGTTAGCTTGCTTTGCTAAACTTTTAATCCGCTGATCAGTGCGCTCCCTCATGTGCCAACATGAGCAGTCACTAAACACCGACAAGAGACAAACTACAAGCAGCGTGATTGAATTGCCCTTTTCTAGCTTGAATGCAGGGTTAGGTTTACGTTGTAGACATAAAATTAGTGACTGTAACTCATTAGTGGCAATTCTACACTATCCATCAATGGAAAGGGATCGTTGTAGGAACACCATTGAGTTCATAATTAAATTTTATAGTGGCTTTAAATGTAACTTGCCAGTAAAAGTAAGACAAATAATAAAAGCTAGTTAACAGCTAGTTGAAATTTTATTTTTTTTTTTTGTAAATCAGCAAGAATATTACACATATTATTATTATACATACATATTATAATATTATAACATTAATGATCAGGTTAACAACCTGTGTATGGGCTAGTTGCTAATTCCATATACTGTATGTGCACCTATATTGAAGATGTACATCATATAATGGTTAATAAACATAGATATAAGGTATGTATTCCTAATAAAATGGCCACTGTAGCAATGGGAATGATAGAAAGTCCTGGAAAGCGTTGCTCTAGCAACAGCACACTTTCCCTCGCTGTATTACTGGGGAGTTTTTCGCTGTAGAAGGATGAACGGAGAACAAATTACAGAAGGCCAACACATGAATATATCTGTATTTAGGTGCTATAACAGCGCTTTCATTTAGCTCAGGAGTCAAATGTCACCAGTGGCATTCTGCACCTGTCACATGATCCCTAGCCTTATAAAGCAAATATTATAATAATTGAGTGTCACTTTATAGCAAAGATCTAAATGATTGGGTCATTACTGTATGTTCAGTGAATGTATCATGTTTTGTTCAGCTCCTTATCATTTATCTTAAAAACCCAATATTTAATGTCTAAGTGAGTAAAATCATTTCACCTTATATTCAAAATTGAGTCAAATTGTCTGTAACAGTAGTGCAGCTGCAAATCACAGGTTTATATTAATGCGCTCGTTTTAATATGTTATCGTTTCTATAGTAACAGCTCTTTCATAGGGACTCGTACGGCAGACGCTGCACATAGACGTTTTCTGTAACGAGACGTTTATTTAACATTTATGGAAGGAGTCTCCAGTGTCAGTGCTTTGTAACAGTCAGCGATAAAGCCTTACGTTTTCTGGCATGTTCAGGACAGAGGAGGAAACGCTTTGCGGTTTCTCGGTAACGTGACAAGCTAGGTGTTTTTCTTTATTAACAAAAAAAGAGAGAATGACTGAAGGAACAAATGTTTATAGCTGCTATAACGTAAGTGAGAACAGGAACTAACTTGTTTCATGGACGTTCCCCAGCATTAAAAGTGACTATAAAGGGATAAAAAGTATGATGTGTCGTTCTTTCATAAATGAGCAATTCTAACTGTTGGTAAATTGCTGTGGTATAAGAGGAATAAAACACTTCGGGACTTAACCCCAGTTTGTTGTGTTTTATTTCTTACTTAAAACATGATTTATCTTTGATCTTCATACAGTATTGCACTAAAACAAGTTAGCTATATTTGCCATTCACAAATTTTGATCGAGGATTGCTGTATACAAAGTTTTTTGATGTTAATAGTGTGTTGATGCTTGGCAGATTAGATACTGAAGCGATTGCATCTCACTCTTCAGAAATACCGCATTATAACTTACTTTACATGTAGGATCTGTCAAATATCTAAACATCTACTACTGAAAAGTAAAAATGCTACATTTTCTTCAAATACAGTGGCATCCAAAGTTCTTCTTCAAGGAATACTTTTAGTTCCTAATATGTGTTGAATGAATAATTTAAAATCCATTACTTATCTGTAATGATGTTTATATATGTTTTACTTAAACCTTTCAAGTCTAAACGCTCAAGGCTTTAATTTCTTAATCCTGTTTTGTACATGTTTTTATTATTTATTTGATCCTTTTACCTGCTTGTCTGTGTTTGTCGATTTTATATCTGTAACAGGTCTGTCTTGGAAAAGAGATCTTGATCTCAATGTATAAATAAAAGCAATAAGGAAAGTTTTTTTTTCCAGGTAAAATTGAACGTCTCTCAAGATCAGGTGCTGTAGGATGTAAACTCTGTAGAAAATGAGACCTGGGGTTAGGAAAGGAAAGCGCTGACTGAAATGGCCTGGCTGAAGTTGTTGTGTAATAGCGGACGCCCCCTGGAGCATGTACGGGGCAGTAAGGAATGTGTGGCATTCGTACCCCTGGCTGAAGGGCGATGGGAAGAAAGAGCCCATTCATTCATCAGCTCCTTTCAGGCACAACGCAATACTAACACATGGACAATGACATGGGGTTTTTGTTGTTGAAGTTTTAATTCAGTCTCCACTTTTGGTGCTAGGAGTCAAAACCTTGACCTGAAAGCATTTAAATGAACTACAGATCATTAGACGTATCACTGAATTCCACTAAAGCAGCGTCATAATATCTTCAAGTTTCTTCTCACAAGTTGAAAGCTGCATGGCGTCTGTAATCATAGTCTCAGAGACAAAAACATCGCATTAGATTAGATTAGACATTAGATTAGCTCTGTTATAATGATGTGAGGCAAGAAATATGCTCAAGTTGTGTGCACAACTTGGACAAATCACACATTTGGTTGATTTTTGTAGTTTAAAATACGTCGTTAACACATAAAACATGACTTATTGTTGCTAATGCACTATTATTATTATTTATTTAATGAATTGAACACATTGAAAAGAATAAAGCAGTGGTGTGGGCAAAAGTTTTGGCACCTTCAGCCAGTACTAGGCAGAACTCACCCCCTTCACACGTTCCTGATTTGTTCCTTTGGGTAAAAAAGGACCACGTTATGACATCACTATACTAGCTTCATTCATTCATTCATTCACTGCTCTTCAGTACTGCTTTATCCTGGTCAGGGTGTTGGCAAATTTGAAGTCTATTCACTGAAACGCTGGTCATGAAGCAGAAATAAACCCTGGAGGCAAGGAATCATGCACAAACCCACGCATTCACAAATTTATTCACACCTGGCAATTTAGAGATTCCAGTCCACCTACTGATATGCTTTTGGAAGATGGGAGAAAACCCACGTAGAAATGAGGAGAACATGCGAAACTGCATAGACAGTAACCCGAGCTGAGGGAGCCTGGAGCTGTGAAGTGGCAATACCGCACTTGACTTCATGGTTGATTAACATCACGTGATTCGTTAAGGCGGCGTGAAACGTATAGGAGTAATGAGACGTGACCTGAGGTCAAAGATGATCTGCGGTTATTTCAAGCTAAAGTGGCCACGCCCCCTGATTCCAAGGCGCACAATCTGCAGCATCAGTATCTTGCAGTGCAGGTGGCAGATCAATCTATTGTTCATCATAGCAGGCAGTGAGAGTGACAGTGTTGAGACAAATCTGAAAAGAATAACATTTCCATGGAATGAAGTGGAGAGAGGGGGAGAGAGAGAGAGAGAGATGCAGATCGCGAGCATGCAGCAAAGTTCTGTCTTTTTTTGGGGTGCTTAGCATTCCTCAGTGTCCTCCTCCAGCGCTAACATGACTCACTCTGGTGTGAAAGCGCAGAGCGGCGGCGTGGGCGGATGTGACATCACAACGATTGGCAGAAGTGCCCTAAAGCCCCACCCACATCGAACGCCCCCGCCACGTGCGCACAAGAGCACAAAAATAATGGCCAGGCACATCTTTCATTTCTCTTTCCCATCTCTCTCTCTCCCCCTCTCTCTCTCTCTCTCTCTCTCTCTAAGGAACAGTTCTTTTTATATGTTCTCTCCCTGTCCAAGAGCTCTGCAGTAAAGCAAATAAATGGACGACAGTGAGAACCAAGCCAAGGCGGTGGTTGCCATATTTGGCTACGGTGTGAGAAGATTTTGAAGTTAAAGAGAAAGATATGAGCCAAAGTCTGCCTTCAGAAGCATCACACTCTCCTTTTAGTCTAAATTAAGCCCAGCTTGGAGCACCATCGAAACCCCAGGATGCTGTGACTGAGAAATGAGATTGTGATTAGTCTCAGTGTTCTCTCTGCTTTGTTTTAACATGACTACATGCAGGCTAATAAAAAAGCTGAATTAGATCTGGATCTCTGTGGCTTTACACCATCATATCTTTTCTGATATTTTATACATCTCGGGTTGTACATCCTGCTCCTCTCGTGTTCCTGCATCTTCACTATGAACACTATATATCTTCTGATCTACTGTGTGTATATAGTTGAATGCAAAAGTTTGTGCACCCTGGTCAAATCACATTTGGTCAGTTTCCTAACTGACTCTGATGCACCATCAATATTTATTAACTGGATTTCATGCTTTGGAATGAATACAATGGTAACACAAAGGCATGTGCAATAGTTTGTGCACCCTGTCAGTGGACAAAATCTATAACGTAAGTGAGAACAGGAACTAACTTTTTTTTGTGGATGTTCCACAACATTAAATGTAACCATAATCGGATAAAAAAAAGTATGACATTGTGTGTCATTCATTAACAAATGAAAACTCATAATTGTTGGCAAATTGCTGTGATATAAGAGAAATAAAACACTTCAGGATGTGAAGTTCTAGGAAAATAATCAACAGTAATTCTGCTTCATCAGTGATGGAGCTGCATGCCTATGGTTACATGCTCAGAATTCAAACCAGGAATTATAATGCAGCTCAATGCACCACACACACACACACACACACACACACACACACACACACACACACACACACACAGGGTCTTTCACTTAATTTGAAAATCTTGTGTTTAATTAACCACTTTGTCACTAGTTACCGCCGTTGTGTCTAATCCGCCGGTGTGTGAGCTCGAACAGCTGGGTCAGAGTCACAGCCGATTCCAGCCAGTGCTATTTTTGTCGTTTCAGTCTGGCCTGTACCGACTCCTCGCTGAGCGCCTGGAAGAAAAGCGTGAGCCAAGTGCGAGAGTGGAGCACTGTCCCTCCACACAGCCGCTCTAATTAGAGAGTTATAAATTTACATCTCTTACAGTGCAGTGGGCGCTCAGTGCTCTCAGCATGGCACATCATCTAAGTGAATATCATAATGCACCAGGTTTGACAGGAGAGCATGACAATATAAAGCTATACAGTTGCATGTAGAAGTTTTGGCACCCTGCTCAAATCACATTTTATTTATTTTCTATTTTACATTGTACAAAAGAAGGTTAATGCACCATTAGCCTTTTTCGAATGGATTTTAACACTAAAATAAGACGTAATAATTGACAGAAAGGTGCACAAACCTTTATACAGGGCACATTTAAAGGTCTAATGACGTAATCCAGTCATCCAGAGTTTAATAATTTGTCTGACCTTTCAAACATTTCAGGTAGTTGTGCTTAAACTCAACAACCAAAAACTATAAATTCTATAAATGGACGCTATAAAAGGATACCTCAACACTTCCTGCTTGCAGTGTTCACTGCCTGAAATGTCATTAAGAAGATACAGAGATCTGTTGAAATCAAATCAAGATCTGGAAAGGAAGAACGATGCAACTGTGTGATAGAATTGGACTGTAAAGTAAAACTCTGCATGAAGGTCCACTCTGACCTTATTACAAAAGTCAGTTACAAAGGTCTCTTGTATCAGAACTCATCAGTTATGTTTGAAAAAATAGGAGAAGCTATTAATTACAGTGTTGCCAGCTTAGTATCTTGGTTGCTAGATTTGACAGTCGACAATTAATCACTGATTACCATTGTTCCTGACCACTAATCACAGATCACCATTACTCCCAAACACCAATCACAGATCACCATTACTCCCAAACACAATCACAGATCACCATTACTCCCAATGACTAATCACTGATCACCATTACTCCCAAACACAATCACAGATCAC
>CM040472.1:17644237-17658545 GCA_022758105.1 Pangasianodon gigas | reverse complement strand
AATCACTGATCACCATTGTTCCCAACCACTAATCACTGATCGCCATTGTTCCCTATAAGCTATAAGTAATCACCCTTGTTCTAGGTTTGGTAGCAGAACAGGATGTATTTTGTGGATAGAGTGGAGAATAAGTACTAACAAATCCTGGAAGCTTAAGTTCTACCATCAGTGCAGAAGCTGAAGGTTGGATATTTAGAGATGGGAAGTATTAAAGTACAATGACTTTGTATCCTTAGTGGAGTTTTTCTTCACTTAACACTCACTATATGTAAATTCAAATAATGACTTTACTACGGAAACGCTGGCTTCATATCAGATGCATGTGATGTAATTCACACAATTTATTCTTTGGGATCTTATTAAATCTATTAAAAGTATTTTAAAAAGCAAAGTCTCATATCTCATATCTGCCTCGTGTTGGACAAATGTGGTACTGCCCCCCCCCCCCCCCCCCGCCATCTCATGTCACCATAATGATCAAAATATCTAATAAGTGTCTATTTATTCATAAACATTTTGACTCCTTCAACAGAATCACCATAAGCCTAATACAGATTGTATATAATCACATATGCATTATAAGAAGTCTAAACAAGTGGCTTGTTTATATATATATTTCAACATTATTGTCATTATTTGACATTTTTCATACAGCACAGACATAGATCATAGTGTTATACTGTAGAACATTTCATCCAATACAACATACCATAATACCACTTTCAAACATACTCAAATAAGAGAATTTACAGTCAGTCAGGTTCAGTAGATTCACTTCAAATTAAATTCAAATAAAAATGAATTCCAGCGACAATGTGAAATTTTTATGGAAAACTTTCAAATGATCTTAAAAAAAAAACATTTCATTCTGATTTTCCTAATAAATTCCTTCCTCCTGATTTCCTAATGTGAATAAGGAATGAATATTAATGAATATCAAAATCATTTCATGAATATTAAACAGTTCATTAGAACAGTGTGGATGACTCGATTCATAGCAACGTCTTTTAACATTTGCTTTAATTTAGGAGGATTTCACAAATGACAGTCTTAAAGTACCTTAGTATCTTATACCTCAGCGACGATCTCACTTTATCAAACACATGCATAATAAAAACTAATCTGTGAAATTGATAGGCTCCTTATTAAAGGTGCAGTTTGCAATATTCACAGGTGTTTCTGGGCCTGAAACAATCCTATCATTTCACAGAATCCTCATACATACTGTGATTTGCAATATTGCCATGTAATACAGCTGCTATATATATATATTTTTCATTTCATGCTTCTGTTTAACATTTTCCAGCCCTAAAATTAGCTCCGCCCCCATCCAAAGTACAGCTAAAACTTTTTTTTTTTATAAAAGGCAATTTGTGCGACTACATGTGATTTCAGCAAAGGTTGAAGACTTGCCAATAATTTTTTTTTTTTGCATTTGCAATTCTTTACACAGGCATCAGAGGGCGCTAAAAATGACAAATCGCTCCTTTAAGACCGTAAGTCACATCACAGGAGTGGTCACCTCCAAACTATGTCCAGTTCCTTAATTAATTCATTAATGTTGCTCAAAGAGCAAAAGGTTTAGCCATGTAAAGTCCTTTTTCACAAAAACCAAACAAAACCAAAAAACAGAAGTATGTAGGACACAGGATAAAATGATTTTCAGTAAGCCTTAAAGCTGATTGTTTACTGTAACGGAAATATTATTCACCTCGTCTTTGTGAGAGACTAATCTCTGTCCAGAAATGTTAGAGAACTGGAAATGAAGGATAAATTCATCTTAGAGGAATTCATTCAAAGCTAGCAGGGTGTATTAACATTAACTGATGTTAGCATTGATGATAATTAGCTAGATATGTAGTTAGCTGATATTGCGTATGTATTATTTCATATCCATTTCCATGAAACACTATACAAAATGATAAAATTGTGAAGAGATGAAAAGGTTAGTAAAAGTTTTATCACTGATAGTATCCTTTTTCTAACGTTAGCTAGCAGTATTTCTAGCTAATTGAGAGATGAGTTAACACATGTAGCGAGTGATTTTACGTTTTCAGTCAGAGCTCGATGCTGTCGGTTGATGAAGAGGAAAAAAGAGACACAAAAACTCGAGTTTTTATCTCTGCCGGTTGGCTGAGAGTCTGTCAGGTTAGCTTTGTTCACCTAGCAAACTATTTGTACTCGCTGTGGATTCAGATTATTTGCCCTTAAATTCTACTTGTGCTGATATTTCAAGCTGTTTCTTTGATTCTGCTGCAGTTCTCAGTTTTTCTATAAAACTTTTTGTAAACAGTGTTTGACTCAGACATTGTTGTGGTTGTTGTTGTAGCGCAAGTAGCTTTAGGCTACTTCCAGAAGGAATGAAGTGGAAATGTGAAAAGGGTTCATTTACAGACAGTACACACACACAAACACACATACACACACACACACACACACACACACACACACACACACACACACACACACACACAGTTGAGAAAACGTAAACTAAGTGCACAGTGCCGTCTAGTGGGAAAAATCTGTAAATGCAAGTACATGAGCTGAACTCCGAATACCTCTTACTCTGTTACACTTCATGACATTAAAGGTACAATCAGCAATTTCGGTTGAATGTAGCTGAAGCTAGCGGTTTTCAAAAACAGCCCTTTCTTTCAGTGTTTCCTTCAAAGCCACACCCATAAAAAGTCCACTCTTGGAAAAAAAAGTGTTCCAAGGGTTCTTTGGAGAGTTATGATTCATTTTTCTTGGAACTTTCTGTAAAAAGGAAAACCTTTTTTTTTTTTTTACAGGGTTTCACATCAAACTTTTATGATTTCCCCAAGAGGAACAAGCCAAAGAATGCTTGGACCTTTTTCTCCCCCCTCCCTCCCTCTCTCTCTCTCCCTCTCTCCCTCTCTCTCTGTCTCCCTCTCTCTCTGTCTCTGTTGAGCCACACATGCTACTCCCGAGATACCAGTGATCCTGACCCTTTCTGCTCTCCGGATCTGCCTGATCCATCCTGATGCCCTGCTTCTGGTTGGAGTTCTGGTTAGTGCAAAATACTCCAGTGTACACTACAATATTTTGCACTAACCATTGTATATATCACCTTTTGGAATACCTCTCTTCTTGTCTATTTTATTTTTTTTATTTGTATTTGTCTATTATGCCAAAACCTTGTGAGCTGCTAAACAGTCTTTCGTTGTTCAAAACAATGACATTAAAAATCTATTCTATTCTATTCTACTCTCATCACTTGGAAACCACTCGCTGCTGACGAGGATGATCTCCAACACGCACAGGTTAAAGTTACATGACATTACTCTGGATGATTCCACTTAGAAACTATGTAGATGGCTTTGGACTGCAATTGATATGAACAGTTTTGCTACGATGGCCTAGGACTACAATTGATATGATAGCTTTAGGACTACAATTCCCACGATCAGTTTTGCACTCAAATCAGTGAACAGTTGACAACAAAATAGACTATAGTGAATTTTCGTGGTTACACAATTGCACATTCTGACCATATAGTACACAGTTATAGAAGGGATTTATTTATAATCGCACTATCCGGTGACACCCAGATGAAGACGGGTTCCCTTTTGACTCTGGTTCCTCTCAAGGTTTCTTCCTCATATGGTCTCAGGGAGTTTTTCCTTGCCACCATCACCTCTGGCTTGCTCATTAGGGATAATTTCATAAATTTAAAATTTATATCCTGAATTTATATTTTTCTGTAAAGCTGCTTTGTGACAATATCCATTGTTAAAAGCGCTATACAAATACAATTAAATTGAATTGAATTGAATTGAATTGAACACCAGAAGCCAAGTAGATACGCTTCCTTGGATTAGCTGGATGTTGGTGTGCCGTATAATCTTTTTTTTTTTTTTTCATATAGGATCTGATTACAGGGCTCTTGACAATCCAATTACAGTTAAAGAAAATGAAACACAAAGTTGGGAATGTTCTTAAATATAATTCCCTCTGAATAAGTTTATGAGTAAACACTAATATGTTTAATCCGACGTGTCAGAAAGGTGTCCGAGGAGTAAATTAGTCTTCCGAACACCCCTACGACGGGCCGTACCATTTCTACACCATTGTAATTTCAATAGAACAGCTGTAACTGCTGTATGAATTTATTTACCACACTCGTTAACTGAAATGTATGTTTGAGACACTAAAATGTATGACGCTAACAACAGCTGGTTAACTTATCTTGCTACTAACTTGTCAAGAGTCACCTTTACCATGATCAATGTTTAGGCTTCCTGAATGTAAAGAGGACTTTAACATAGCACAGTCGTTCATTCATTCATTCATTCATTCATTCGTGATGAGACTGGAAGGCACCAAACTGAGAAGAAACAAAAATTCTGCCAAAGTGACACTGGGTAAAAAAAAGAAAATGCGTTGATGTCACTTCCTGTCCTCAGCACCAGCAGGTCTTTTGGGCGTTACTGCTGCCGTCACACACTCCCGCCTCTTCCTCCAGCGCCGCTAGATCCAGCTGGTCATTGATGGACACCCGCAGGAGATCAAGGTCCTTTTTATTAGCTTGCAACACCAGCTCAGCTAAACGTGTGAAGGACTGAAACAAACAGAAGGACAGAAATAAAAGAGAGACGCAGCAGGGTTACAGCTGTGCAAGGAAAATCTGTCTCTCTGGTACATGTGGCATTAAAAAAAACATCTGTATGAAACAGAAAGTGTTCAATTTCCTCATTCTGTCCTAAGGGTGTGCAAACTTTTGCACTATATATTTATCTATATACCACTTTCTTATGTTCACAGAGTATTAATCCTATTGTGCAGCGACATTAAGGCTATTCTATTTCCACATTTTCTTTTCTGTTTAGATTTTCTTTTCTATAAAGTCTCCATACAGAGGGGAAATTAACACTTTTGAGCAAAATGTCTTAAAAAAATTTCATACTTAGTTTATATTACATATATATTTTTTCAGACAGCCTTTAAGAATTCCTTTGACAAAAGAAGAAGCTATTGAAATCATGTTCACGGTGGATTGGGACGCTGTCACAAGGTTGCGATGCACTTTAACAGGAGACGTGGCACGCACATCACACACACGACACTGTCGCCAAACTGGGAGCCAAAGCTGGGAGAGACGACTCTGTGTGTGTTTACAGGGAAATCTTGTAGAGGAAGTTTTGTAAATAAAGTTACATTTTGCTAAAAAGTGTTAATTTCCCCTCTGTATGGAGACTTTTGGGACGCCCTCATCTTTTAGCTTCTTCTACATTCTATTCTCTTGACACCTTCTCTTCTATTCACGTCTATATAATTCACAAGTAATTATTTTTATTCCATGCTATTCTTAACATTTCATACTGAACTATTCACTATTCACTATTCTGTTCTGACAAATTCACTTCAACCCTGTTCGTACCCTGTCGCTTCTGTTCTACTCTTTTCTATTACTTTCTATTTTCTCAGAAGATGAACAGGTTAATACATACCTCTGTGATGTTGTGATTGGTAAAGGCACTTGTCTCATAAAAGTCCATTCCATAAGCTTTAGCCAGCTACAGTTGGGGAAGAAACACATCTATGTTTGTACAGTAACCTTACCGTTTTAATGATGAACACACACACGCACACACACACACACACACACACACACACACATACACACACCTTGTTTCCCTGCTCTGTGGCCACTTGTCTTTTGTGTTCCTCGTCAGATTTGTTTCCAATCAGCACCTTCTGCACTTTTTCAGGAGCGTACTTACGAGACGGAGAAACACGAGAGAGTGTTAGTGTACAGATTCAGAAACAGTCATCCTGAGACACAAACAGACACAGCTGATGTGACAGATACGTATTTTATTGCTTTGTGTATTGCTGTTTCATCACTCCATCATCACTCTCGTCACATCCTTGGAACTGTCCCGAGTGCCTTATGGCTGAAGATTACACTCCTGACTGACGTATCTATCTATTTATTACATCTGCGTTTGCAAAGTTTGGGGCGTGGCCAACCATAGGGGCGGAGCTAAACTCAAATAACCGTTTCTCAAGAAGTCCAATTAAGATGAAATTTGATGTACTGAATCATTTTGTATAATAATTACAATCTGTAAATCGATTTCTAATGACGACTGAGACGCCTAAAAAACATGACATCCATCAGCCAATCAGATTTCAGCAGGCATTTCACCGTGTTATCATCCAACTACGCTTATAAAATTCAAACAGTATGTTCTCCTACGGCCTGTGTTAGTGTTCTGTGTAACTTGGCAAGAACTGGCCACTGGGGGAGCTATTGGTGAAGGGTGCTTGGACCCCGCACATCGCTATTTCATGATATATTCATCCATCCACCTAATTATCCATCTATTCATCCATCCATCTATTCTTTCATCTATACATCAATCCATCTGTTCATCCAACCACCTATTTATCCAACCACCTATTTATCCATCTATTCATCCATCCATTTATTCATCCATCTATTCATCCATCCATCTATTCTTTCATCTATACATCAATCCATCTGTTCATCCAACCACCTCTTTGTCCAACCACCTATTTATCCATCTATTCATCCATCCATTTATTCATCCATCTATTCATCCATCCATCTATTCTTTCATCTATACATCAATCCACCTATCTATTCATCCATCCATCTATTCATCCATCCACCTAATTATCCACCTATTCATCCATCCGTCTATTCTTTCATCTATACATCAATCCATCTATTCATCCATCCACCTATTTATTCATCTATTCATCCATTTCACCAAGTTAAACATATTCATCCATCCATCTATTCATCCATCCATCTATTCTTTCATCTATTCATCCATCCACCTATTTATTCATCTATTCATCAATCCACCTATCTATTCATCAATCCACCTATCTATTCATCCAACCATCTATTCATCCATCTATTCATATATCCACTTATTTATCAATATGCAATAATTTGTTGTTTTTGGTCTACATTTTAGTTCACAGTGCAGTATGGGGTTCAAAGGATCTGAAAAAATCTGCTTAGTGCATTTTAAGTGTCAAATATGTTTATTATTATTATTATTATTATTATTATTATTATTATTATGTGAATCCCACCTCGTCCACATCACTTGCCCATTTCATGATGTGCTGAAAGGAGCGCTCACTTGTGATGTCATACACCAGAAAGATTCCCTGGTGAAGAAAAATAGCAATGAATCATTTTATACATTAAATATTTTTAATTCAATGTTGTTGATTTTTATTAGTACCAAGTAACCATCGTCATCCATCACAGTCAAATAATTTAACTAACAGCATCTGCCCACTGAACAGCGTGGTACGGTACCAAACCCAGTACCGAATCCATGATCCCACATTCTGCCATTATTTCCATTGCCGAGTGAGTCGTACTGTAACTAGGTACCCCTGCTTAGGGAAATGTGGGCGGAGCTAGAATAATGCAGATCACTAATTGGTCGAATCACAGAATGGTCCTGATAATATCTCCAACTAGAATGGCTTTTCTACCGAACAATACAACACAGTGATCTTCAGCGCTGTAGTGATTGCCTGACAACGTTTACTATTTCCGTTCTAATCTTTTTCTGTCAGCTTTATGAGGCAGAAAACATGAAATTTTATCATATGATCTCATGATTTGGATTCATTTTTATTTATTTACGTGCAGTAATTTTTTTTAGTTGCTGATATTTAAAAAAATTTTTTACATTTATTACCCATGATCCATGTAAAATCTGCCATCTTTAATGGCTTCCTATTCACTACATATGCTCACTACATAGGGTAGAACATAATGGTACTGCTGCACAAAACCCCAAATATAAAGGTAATTCGAGATTCAGCCTGCCTGTTTAACATCTGACAAAAAGCACTTTAAACTGTCATTAAGATTAAAGTATTGGCACCCTGGCATTGTTTGGGTTACTCACTGTGTCTCAACTTCAACAGTTCATCAAGTGAGTGAGACAACAAGCAAGACACACATTTTTACATAAAATAAACTACCTGTTTTTTAATTTCATGTCAAAGAAAAAAATTGATGTGTATTTGGAGTAGTGTTTTAGTAATTGTAGCCATCACTAGTGTTTCTTGGATGACAGCTCATCAGCTGAAACTTAATCCCACCAAAACTGAACTGCTGTTCATCCCAGGTGATTCATCCCCATCTCAGGATCTTGCAATCTCCCTAGACAATTCTCTGATCTCTCCTTCGGTTACTGCACGCAACCTTGGGGTAACCATGGACAATCAACTGTCCTTCTCCTCTCACATTGCTAATCTGACACGCTCATGTCGATTTCTCCTTTATAACATCAGAAGATTCTGTCCATTTCTTTCCACACAGGCCACACAGGTGCTTGTTCAGTCCCTTGTCATTTCAAGACTGGACTACTGCAACTCACTCGTGGCAGGTCTGCGTCTGAGCGCCATTCGTCCTCTGCAACTGATCCAAAATGCAGCTGCACAATTGGTTTTCAACCTTCCTAAATTTTCCCACACCACCCCATTGCTGCGCTCCCTCCACTGGCTTCCTGTAGCTGCCCGCATCAGATTTAAAACACTGATGCTCGCCTACAAAGCCAAAAATGGACCAGCACCCACTTATCTCAAAGCACTTATCACACCTCGCACTGCACCACGCTCCCTCCGATCCTCTAGCACTGCTCGACTGATCCCACCATCTCTCAGGGTACAAGGAAGGCATGCATCGAGACTCTTCTCTGTTCTGGCACCAAGGTGGTGGAATGAACTTCCTCTAGATGTCCGAACAGCTGAGTCACTGGCAGTCTTCAAACGACGTCTAAAGACTCACCTCTTCATAAAGTACTTAAGTTAGCACTTACAAAAAAAAAAAAAAAATGTCTGAGCGCTTGTCTATTACCTCCCCAACAGAGTTTTGGACTGATGGTATTCCTAGTTTGTGACCTAGTGAGCCAATATCAGAATGTATTTTTGATAGACTTCAAAGCACTTTTGTAAGTCGCTCTGGATAAGGGCGTCTGCCAAATGCCATAAATGTAAAATGTAAAATGTTCTACCACCACCAACCTCCTACTTTTATGAGCGCTGTTTCAGATTAGTGACTATACTGTCATATGCCACACTACGGTGAAGATTTTGTGCCAGATAGGAAACAATCACACTGTAAAATGCATACTGAGATAGTATTGTTATTCATTTGTGACATGAGGACAACATGTTACACTGAAAAGCAAAACCTTTACTGCATTGCTATTAGGTCGCTTTATCTCTTCAGTGAAAGAAAGAATAAGCCAGGGATTGTTTTTTTTTTCAGGTCAGAAGTAAATTTCTTGTTGCACTGCATTTGACTATCATCAGTGCATCGCAGTCAGAGACACTGAAATGCATTCACGTCCAACTCTAAGCTGTACTCAGGGGCGTGGCTATAATCAGAAAAAGGAACATGGGCCTGAAGGTGTCATTTTCCACGAGGTGTCGGCATCTACATAAAGGAAGTTTTTTATTGGCTCATTATTTCTTCATTCCTGCTGCACAGAACCCTTAATTCAGAATTATTACTAATTATTACAGGCATGGAATCTTCTCCATATCACACTGTACACTGTTTTTTCTAAAGTAGGCTGATTTACAAATACATTCATATACAAATGCACAACTATGGGCTCCAAAGCACTTCTTTTGACTGTTTCGTTCATTTTAGTTGTAATGTACTATTACAAAATGCAACATATATCATTTTTCACATCTGTCCAGTGAGACTGTGTGATGTAACAGGAGTGTGTGATGGATGAGCTCACCTGCGCACGTCTGTAGTACTGTTTAGTGATGGTCTGATATCGCTCCTGTCCTGCCGTGTCCCTGTAAGTGACAGACGTACAGGAGAGTCAGCACCAACACCAACACATGACAGTGTAGAGTTCATGCACAACCTCTCGCTTACTCACCATATCTGTATTCTCACTTTGATTCCATCGATCTCTAATGTCTTCATTTTAAAATCCACCCCTGACAGGCAAAGAGAGGAACAGCAGATAATATGATATGATAGATCCTCCTTTTACAATTAAATGACAGCCATGCACTAAAAAAAAAACCCTACAAGAAATGCAAACTTTTTGCCTCTTCGCAAACAAGCACAAAAGTTTGCACACCCTTAGGACTAAACAAACATGAATAAATAGAGTTACATAAAAGACATTTAGTAGGTTATGCTTATCAGAGTTTTTTCATTATCACCTGACAAATATTATAAAATCCTGGCAGGAAAAGAGAAAAAAACTGAATTGAAAAAATTAATGAATTGTTATGGCGGTGGACGAGACCGAGCTAATTTTATTTAATTTAATTCTCTAGATGTGCACCAACATTAAGAAAACAGTGAGGCAAAAGTCCAGTGTGATGCTGCTTAATAATAATAATAATAATAATAATAACTTAATTAGTAAACATTTTCTTAATTTTAACTGACCAAAAAGACAAGTTTCTATTAGCTCACAAGACTGAGGCTCGTGAATTCACAGGTCAAAGTTCACCTAGATAAAGTTGGCATGAAGAGAAAGTAAAGTTCATCGGAAGCAAATGTGCATCAGTATATACAGGATATAATATTATTATTATTATTATTATTAACTGACTAGGACCAGTGCAAGGGATCACATCACACCTATTCTGGAAGCCTTGCACTGGCTTCCTGTTAGGTTTCGTATTGATTTTAAAATTCTGATGCTTACTTATAAGGCCCTGAATGGTTTGGCTCCTCAATATTTGTCTGAGCTGTTAACCCCCTACATACCAGCACGTGATCTCCGCTCTTCCGAAGCTGGTCTTTTAACTGTTCCATCAACCCGTCTTAGAACTATGGGTGATAGGGCTTTCTCTTCAATGGCTCCAAAACTGTGGAATTCCCTGCCCTCTGAGATTAGAAGTGCAGCATCTCTTAGTGTTTTTAAATCTTCTCTTAAAACATACTTTTTTGGGGTAGCTTTTCCATGTGATTAATTTGCTGTTATTTATACTGGCTCTGTTAAGAATGATTCTTATTTCTATCTTTGTATTTTATCTCTGTTTGTATTTTATTTTATCGTATCGTTTTAATTTGTATTTCATTGTATTTTAATTTATGTAAAGCGCTTTGAGATGTTAATTTAAAAGCGCTATATAAAATAAAGTTTATTATTATTATTATTATAAACACTCTGTGTGATGCTGTTATAGGAAAATAATCAAAAGCTGTTAGTTGTGAGGAAGCAGAGTTACTGTTCCCACACCAAAGTTGATTATTTTCCAAAAACAGCACACACACATAAAGTGTTTTATTCCTCTTACACCACAGCAATGTATGCCGACAATATCTCATTTATTAAAGAATGACACATCGTACCTTTTATCCATTTATAGTTACAGTTAATGTTCTGGACTGCCTGTTCTCACTTATGTTACAGCAGCTATAAACAGTCGTTCCCTCACCAGCCAGATAATGAGAAACAAAAACAAACGCAGAACCCGCAAAACGTGAACTCTGTCAGAAAATATAGCTACATCTCCTTACAGAAAACATTATCATGTGAATGACTGTATGGTTTTTTTGTTAATTAGGCTAAGAGTATGTGGCGCGTCCGTCGTACAAGTCCCTGTGTAAGTTGTTACTATAGAAACGATAGCGTATTAGAACGGACGCATTAATATACACCTGTATTTGCAGCTGCACCTTTTTCACTAGAATCTCTTCTGACCAATCAGATTGGAGAATTCAGCAGCACTGTGGTATAAAGGAAAGTATTAATTTTTCCTGATATAATCTGCTTCCTCTGTTAGCATAAAGACCACTCTAATGACCCTTTACCACAATGAGCTCTCATTAACTGCATACAAACTATTGTAGGAAATATAGATTTTTTAAATAGCAGGTATTAGAGACAGACCTTTCATTCAGACGAAGCAGGAAAATCGTTTCCTTGTGCTGGAAATGATGTTGTGACAAGAAATTAATTTTCACACTCACATTAGAAGAGATATTAATCATTACTAAAGAGCTCGTCTCTATCCTGCGGTTATGGCACTCAGGCCCAGGACAGTTTTTATTGCGGTAATATATGTCACGCTGTTTTAAAGCTTACTGAAGCAAGATCTAGGGCAGATCCCATCCCGAGCCATCTCTCAGAGCCGGCGGAGCAGATTAACTCCCCGGTCCAGGACTTTATCGACTCGCTAAAGGTTAGTGCTTAATCAAAATAGTGCAATCCAGACAGATCCCATCCTGCCGGCATGAATAAGTGCCTCACTGGAAAGGTTCCTCATTGATTTTTTTTTTCGACTGCCGGTAAAGTACACAGACTCTGAACACAGAAAGCCAGCTTGTGTGTGTGTGTGTTTTTTTTTTTATTGCCACAGAATGCCATTTGGTTGGTTGCCTTGCTGTAGTGGATGGAAAAGATTGACCTGACATACAGACATGATGATTTTTGAACAAAAACAATGAAAATGAGACAGAATTTAACATATGAAGAACAAAAACATACACCACTCCCTAATTCCAGGTCAATAAAAAGACGAAGAAATAATAATAATAATAATAATAATAATAATAATAATAAAAGATGATGCATAATAACAACAATATGAAAAACAATATGATTATGTACAGGTGGCATGGCACTGTATTTATAATAATAACAACAGATTTCTGTTGAATTCTGGACATTTATGGAAGGAGTCTCCAGTGTCAGCGCTTTGTAACAGCCTGTAAGTTTTATGGCATCTTCAGGACAGAAGAGTTTACGCTTCTTTGTGGTTTCTCGGTAACATGACAAGCTGCAGGGTTTATTTTTTTTGTCTTATTAACTTCAAGAGAGAGAAAAAAGAGAGGCTGGTGAGGGAACGACTGTTTATAGCTGCTATAACATAAGTGACAGCTAGAAATAAAAAACACTGTAATCGTTGGCAAATTGCTGTGGTATAAGAGGATTAAAACATTTCAGGACGTGTTGTTATAGGAAAATAATCAACTTCAGAGTAGTAACAGTAACTCCGCTTCATTGCACCAACAGAAAGTTGATTATTTTCCTATAATCAACACCATTTTGTTCTTTACATACTGTCCTTGTATATTACGCACCTTTCCATATTTGGCTTATTAAAACATGTAAACTCTCACAGTAGAGCAAGTGTTCTTGTCACATAAACCCATTTTTGCTCATGATCAGATGTTGTAAAATGCACTGTAGCTCATTTTGTAGCTCATATGGTAACCCAGCCTAGCTAAAGAAATGGGTATATGTGACATTTTGGACAAATAACAGTTCTACATAACAGGCAGAAATGTTCAGCCAGTTTAATTAAATTATTAAAACTCTGGTAGGTCACTGTGAGGTTTTTAAAATTATTTACACATCACTTACACTCGATGTGCACTTCAGTGCACATCTGACAAACTTTAAACTAGAGTTTTTGAACTTTTTTTTTTTTAAATTCTACTTTTTAATCTTTACCAAAGCATTAAAAAGGAAAAAGCTCAATAAAATTGCAAACTTGTTCATTTTTTCCTCCACATTATCCCTTTTTGCCAAAATAAATTAAAGAAATATACATAAAAAGTAATGATACTAATAATAATAATAATAATAATAATAATAATAATAATAATAATAATTTTTATACACATTTCCAAATGAACACAATATCCATATCCAGAGAAGAAACAAAGAAACAAACAAAGGTTATGTTCTATGTATTCAAGTCACTGCTTCATTCGTGGTCTGTACATATAATATTATGACTATGCAAAATTAAAGATAACACAGGTGCTCTTATAATAATTGATTATACTAATCAATAGGGGGGAGAGGCTTGATCTTCTCAAAATATGTAATCATATTTTACATATATATATATATATATATATATATATATATATATACATATATATATATATACACACACACACACACACACACACACACACAGTAGTGTGCAAAAGTCTTAGTCGCATGCAAAGAAATGCTGTAGAGTAAAGATGCCTTCAAAAATAATTAAATTAAATGTTTCTACATTTTAAAAAATACTATAAAGAGCAGTAAACAGTAATAAATGAAACAAAGTCAATATTTGGTGTGACGATCCTTCGCTTTTTAAAAAAAATAGTATCTCAGGTGCAGTGTGTGCAGTTTTATAAGGAAATGAGCTGTAAGTGTTACTGAGCATCTTGCAGAAGCAGCCACAGTTCTTCTGGAGACTTTGACTGTCG
The DNA here is from genome assembly GCA_022758105.1 of Pangasianodon gigas. NCBI lineage: Eukaryota > Metazoa > Chordata > Actinopteri > Siluriformes > Pangasiidae > Pangasianodon > Pangasianodon gigas. The sequence goes on along the minus strand of CM040472.1, from coordinate 17,644,318 downwards.
ACTCGCTTCTTATTTCTGCAGCGAAACCCAGCAGCCTTCATTATGTTTTTATCTGAAAAGTGTCTCTTATGGAATCTGCTG
>CM040472.1:17611771-17636315 GCA_022758105.1 Pangasianodon gigas | reverse complement strand
ACACACACACTCTCTCTCTCTCTCTCACACACACAGACAGACACACACTACCCTACTGTAGTATATCACAGGTTACCATGGTTACGACGCTGATGGTAATTAAAAACAGTTTACAGTACATACAGTAACTACACCTTAAAGGCGAAAAGGCTAAAGTTACAGCACACATTTATTACTTCTAATTATTATTATTATTATTATTATTATTATTATTATTATTACTTCATCTTTTCTAATTAATCTCAGAGAAGACATTTGTGAAGTTTATTGTGAATTTCTCTCTTTTACTTTGGCGTTTATATTCTTCAGTGTGAATGTTAATAAATAAATAAATAAATAAATAAACAAGCAGATTTTTCCCCCCTGTTTGCTTAAAAAGACATTGAGATTTAGATAATATTTACATATTTACATATTATAAATAACTCAAATTTTAATAACTTAATAATAATATTCAGTATAATTCTTTTAAATTATGTTGTTTATAGGCTGATAAACATGTATTTTTGATGCTTTGTAACTCACTTAATGCTGATTTTTTTAAAAATTTCATTTCAATAGATTCTTTAATAAAGTCTGAAAAATGAAAGGATTTATTTACTACACTGGAAATGTGCGTTTTGTTTTTCTAAAAAAAATATTTTTGTCCTTTACGGCTTGCCGTAGTCGGTGAACTTCATTTGGATCAAATCCTATAATTGTATTATTTCTTTCCCACGCGCATTATGATAAAGTTCGCCTCCTGCGTTATGATTGGCTAATATCCTGACATCCTGCGAGACAATTGGTTAACCCTGTAACAGGCACTTAGAACTAGCCAATAAGCGCTCGGTATAGAGGGGTGGGCGGGGATTGCCGGAATACGGGTGTGTGGAAATATAACGCCCGGTTTTGGCTTTGCAGTGACGCGAGTTCTACGCATGTCCAATTCGCGGATCTTCAACTTATTCTATCCCGGAAGTGAGTGCTGTCTATGGTGTTAAGATCTGAGCTAAACCAGAGAAAGAAAAACCCTGACGGCAGGCAGAAATCAAAAACTTTGCTAGCTTAACAGCTAGCTAGCGGAGTCGTTTGTAATTTATTGGTATTATTAATATTATTATTGTGTTAAAATGGAGCCTTTGCGGTGTTTTAGCGACTCCCATCATTTGGAGGAGTTTAAAGATGACGGTTTGCAGACCGTTACTTCTGCAGAGCAGGTGAGAGAGACGTGTCACGCGCAGCTAGCTAACTGACATGCTAGCGGTTGCCATTAGCAACAGTGGAGGAACGTTAGACAGTAATCTTTAAATTGGCTGCTTTTGTGTAGTAACTAACAGCGCAGCATGTGTGTGGAGCCAGTGTACGTCACTTCCGGTGGTATAACGCGTTAGCTAGCTAGTTTGTTTATTAATTTTTTTTTATTTTTATAGAATTTTTAAAAAATTGTTTACAAGCTAACTAGCTCAGACTGATGGCGATAAATAAATTAAGTGTAACTTCGCTTTGAAATCAGGCGAAAATCACATATTTTTCTGTGTTTTCTGTGTTTTTTAATCTCTTTACACAGAAAAAAGTTGAACGCAGCATTAAAGAGGTCCTCAGTGTTTACCAGCAAATCCACAATTCACCAGAGTGAGTAATTATTATTATTATTATTATTATTACAACACAATGAATATACATTGATCTTAAACCTATTAAAGGTGCAATAGGAGATTTTTTTTATTCCTTATTTGTACAAATAAGCTGGAAGATATGTAGAACATGATTAAAAGACAGTGCATTAAACCCTGGCTTTAGCAAAAGTGTAATAAGTTGCTGAGAAAACCCGTCTGGAAAACAGACTTCCGGTCCGGAAAGCTTGTTTATGTTTGGATGAGCCTCCTGTCAGCCATTTTATAGACACTCTACGGGTCACTGTGGATTCTGGAGGCGGAGCTTCGTGAACATGGGCGGGAGTAATTCAAATGTCGAACCTACCTAACCATTAGAGACTAAGACTGTGTCTGAAATGGCGATCACGTACGATTCAGTACCCACTGCGCTGCGATTCAGTACCCACTGCGTACGATTCAGTACCCACTGCGCTGCGATTCAGTACCCACTGTGTACGATTCAGTACCCACTGTGTACGATTCAGTACTTACCGCGTACGATTCAGTACCTACCACATACGATTCAGTACCCACCGCGTACGATTCAGTACCTACCGCGTACGATTCAGTACCCACTGCGTACGATTCAGTACCTACTGCAATACGTATATATGCATGCAGTACGTCCTGATCAGTATATACGTGTGTGTAGTTTGAATACAATCCGGACGTACTACATCCGCCATGTTGGTATTGTCATGTGACCTACGATGTCATAGTAACCGCAAAAACTTAAAGACCCCGCCAGATTGGAGCACCTTTTTTTTTTTTTCTTGTTTAAACCTTCAACAAGTTAACAGTTTACTCAGGTGTTGTTAAACAAGTATGCTGTATACAAGTATACAAGGAAAAGGGACGACGTTTAATACCGATAGCACTTACACTTAAAAAGAGCTGACGCCTTCCGCCATTTTGATTCTGACAGCTCTTCCGCACCAGCCCCGGTGCCTTATGGGATAGCGTAGTGTCCACTGCTTCCATACTGCAGAATCTCGGCAGAAGCAGGAAGTCATCCGGGTATTTCTCGCCTTTGTGTTTTACGAATACGGAGAATTGGGACATATGACTCCTTTGGCGTATTGCTTTTCGCCTGCAGTGTAGAAGGGATATTCAAACGCAGCCCAAATGTTGAGAAAAAAAAAAAACAACAACAAAAACTAGAGACTAATCTCACCTAATGCACCTTTAACATATTATTTCTCAGCTTTGGGGTCACAAGAGATTTTTTATTTTTAAATAAAACTGGGTGGAAGGTGTGAGAATTCCCCCTGAGTGTGCTACAGCAGCAGAAGACCACATCAGGTTCCTCTCCTGTCTGCTAAGAACAGCAATCGGACGCTACAGCAGACACAGAATCACTGAAGATGATAAAAACACCAGGCGATCTGATCCTCTGCTCGGTCCTCGTATCATATGAGAACATGATCTGCGTTTATACGCTGGTGAATTTTATATACAAACCCTCTCCCTCCAGGATTTTTCATTTTAGCGGCAAGAAAACCGACTTGCTGTCGAAAGTAGACCGCTAGTCGCGTCACCCACTGATAAATGTTACCACGGCAACCAGTAGTAGGAACGCCTGCTGGCAACTTCATAGTACAGCGACTTGCAGTGATAAAATTGCTGTGTGTGTGTGTGTGTGTGTGTGTGTGTGTGTGAGCGCGCACCTTAAGAGCCCTTGTATTGTAAGATATAGATGTCTCATAACGTTCAAGTCACATGAACATATTCACCAATATGAAATTTCTGGAATGTTCCACAAATCACGTAACTGAGAAACCGCAAAAACGCTAAAACCTCCTCTGTCCTGAAGATGATAACAATATTACACTCTTCGTTATAATTCTTCATTCTCTCTCTCTCTCTCTCTCTCTCTCTCTTTTATTTTATTTTTTAATTACAGATAAACTCTGTGTGTTGTGATGCAGTGAGTTTATTTAAGAACTGCATCATGTGACACAAAGCTCTTCTGCTCTGTTCAACTTTCTGTTAAGTGTTAAATCTCGTGGGTGTAAAAAAGTCGAGTGTGAACCAGGTGACACACACACACACACAGATACACACACACACACACACACACACACACAGATACACGAATGATCATGTGCCATTCATTTATAGAAAGATAATTCTATTATTTTAATCCAGCATATTTCTCAACACCGCCTCTGATTAAACTTAAAGTTCGGAGGTTGCCATGCCAACCACCTCGTATGTTTCATGTCAAAAATCTTTTTGCTCTGAGTCATGCTGTTTCTCGTGCCATATTCGTGATGATAAACATTTGTTCCTGTTAGCAGATTCTTCTGCGAATGTTTGGCACACGATCCTGGTGAAAATGAGATTTTTTTTTATTTTTATTTTTTTAAATAAATAAATCTGTTGTTGATATCAGGACATGCTTCTAGATCTATAGTTCTTTACTAAGGTCATGGATTAAAGGTCTCCATGAAGCCTTACAAATCATCATCATCATCATATGGATTCATTTTGAGATCGATTTTGAGTATCTCTTCTTAAAAAATAAATAAATAAATTAATTAATTAATCAGGAGCTGGAGGAAGTGGCTGCGTGAGTGAGTTCGAGGGGTCCAAGCACCAAATATAATGCACGATGATCAGTAAGCGAATCTCTACACAACCAAAATGTGATCAGTGAGCATCAATGCTTGATGGTTTCTTTCTGGTCTTTTATTGTTTTATTATCATTTATTATTTTTTAAATATTTTTATTATTTATTATTATTTTCTTTTTGCTTCAGCAAAACTTTAGCAATAATACAAAAAGGAAGTGCATCTATGCAAAAGAAATATTACGTCTTTTCACAAGTTTAAATAAATAAAAGCACTTCCAGTATAGTTCAGTAGTAACTCAAAAATCATGTCTGTTACACCACAGTGCTGTTGAATTCTCATTTCTGAATGGTCAGGAGGTGTTGATTAATTTTCTATAACAGGAGCTCTGACAGTAGTGCAGCTGCAAATCGCAGGTTTGTATTAATAAATAATGCTCTAGTTCTAATACGTCATTGTTTCTATAATACTTATACTTGTAACCCAGACGCTGCACAGAAACTGATTAAAAAATGTGTGTAATTGTTGATATGTTGAAGTTTTCTGTAAGGAGATGTTTATTTAACATTTATGGAAGGAGTCTCCAGTTTCAGCGCTTCGTAACAGTCAGAGGTAAAGCTGCAATTTTAAGGTTACATCCACATTAATACGGAAAGATCTGAAAACTGCATTTTCATTTTAAAATGCTCTTCGTCTACACTGGCGTTTTCCAAATATTGTTCGTCCAAACTGAAACGTCTGAAAACGCTTTCATCGCTTTACCGCGCACGCGTAAAAACGTAAGATGCTCTGGCCTGCGTCATTTCCGTCAGGCGTTTATTTCCTTTCGGTCTCTTTGAATCGATGCAGCAATGTTGAGGAAAAGTTATTTAAATAGACAGACGAACAGGTGGAGTTGTTGCTGCAGGTAACCCAAGACTATGAAGTTGTTTATTTTGAGTTGAATGAGTCACGTAACTGGGTCACATGACTAAAAATACGTCATTGTTTTTGAATATCTCCATTTTCTCTGTCCAGACTAAAACGCGAAAACTGCGTTTTCAAATTTATCCACTTGGGAGAACGTTTTCGAAAAGCTCCGTTTTCGCAGGACAAAAGGCCAAAACGTTGAGAAAAAGATGCATTTTCAAATTTATCCGAATTGTAAGCCTAAGTCTTCTGACATCTTCAGGACAGAGGAGTTTACGCTTCTTTGCGGTTTCTCAGTATCATAACAGGCTGCGTTTTTTTTTTTTTTTTTGTCTTTTTAACTTATTAATGTATCAGCTGAAAGTAATGATTTATTATGTGAAAAACACACCTCCTCCTTTATCTTCCTCACGTTGTTTTCTAACGAGAGAAATTTTATCTGGTGATCTACGGTCTGAAGTGAGAATCAGAATGTTTGTTCATCCTGTTAGGTTGTGTTTATTGTGTAGATTAGAGGGTTTAGCGGTGAGCGGGTGTGGATATCAGGGCTGTTCGTACCCCTGCGTGGTGTAAAGCTGCTTGATCCTCAGTTGTAATTACTGTGTTTGCCGTGGCTCTGTGGGAAGCAGCGGATTTGAGCTCGTGCCCTAATGATAGGTGGCTCGCTTGTAGTGCAGCTCAGCTTACGTTCCCCTGCAGTTAGACAAGCAGCAGCAGCAGCAGCACTTCGAGGACCAGCGCTGATGCACAGGCACGCTGACTCACTCGGGTCTCTGTGGAACCGGGGTGGGTTCTGTGTGGCATCAGGAATCCTCTTCAGGGGTAGTAAATGTTGAAGAGTGTGTGAGGTTCGGAACCTGCTGCTACTTTCTTAACAAGGTTGTGGAAATAAATTCACTCAAAACCAGACTTTAGATCAGGAATCAGACTTCAGATAAGGACAGACATCAGACCAGACTTCAGACTATAGACAAGGACAAACATCAGACCAGACTTTAGACCAGACTTTAGACCAAACTTCAGACTTCAGATAAGGACAAACATCAGACCCGACTTTAGACCAAGTCTTTAAACCAGATGTCAGACCAGATTTAAGACCAGACCAAACTTCAAACCAATCTTTAAACCAGACTTTATTTACATATTTACTTAACATGAGTACCAGACATAAGATTTTAGATTAAACTTGAAATCAAACCAAACTTCAGACTAGTCTTTAGACCAGACTTCAGACCAGACCTCAGATTTTAGACCAGACTTTAAACCATACTTTAGACTTTAAAACAGACCAAACTTCAGACCTCAGACCAAACATTAGCTTTCATACGAGTCTTGAGACCAGACCAATCCCTAGACCAAAGACTTTAGATTTTAGACCAGACTAGACTTTAATCTAGACTACAGACTTCACAGCAGTCTTCAGATTTTAAACCTGACCAGACTTCAGACTTCAGACGTTGGCTCTTGGTTCATTTTAATAGCATTTTAGGAGGTAAAGCTTTAAGCTGAAATTAGCTGAAATGTGAACAAACTAGCGTTGACCTTGAAATGGATCATTTCGTATTGAACTTAAAGTTTGAACAGTTTTTGTTCAGAGAGAGCTTTATACGAGGCAGGTGAGTAAACTGGTGTGTGATCTGTTCTGCTCTGTTATTTAGGCCAACATTACTACGAGAACAACACTACCAATATCTGAAGAAAGGTTTACGCCATCTCTCCGATGCCTATGAGGTAAGCAAAACAGGCTCTGACCTGGATAAAGACGGTTTAAATGGATGCAAATTTTTTTTTCAGTTCTTCCCCGGAGGCAAAATTAATTATTAATACTCGTTTTTTTTGTTTCTCTCTATCCAGTTCCTTATTTTTATTGTTTTTCTGTATTGTCTGCTTGGCTTAGCATACGCTACAGCGACACTGATGATCCTCACCAAACCTAAAACGTTAGCTTTTCTTTAACTTGTTACATTTTTCTCTGTATTATAATTATTTCTTTAATAAGTGTTTCAAAGAGTAATTTTTTTCCATTAAATTTCAATGCATTTCATTGCGGTTTGTCTAATGAATGCAGTGTTCACAGAGAGCTGAACAATAAAGGCTACAATTCCAGTTAAAATCATGATTACTTTGCTTAATATTAAAAATAATTATGATGTAATCATTTATGGAAGGAGTCTCCAGTATCAGCTCTTTGTAACATTCAGTGGTAAAGTTGTACCTTTCTGGTTTCTCGGTAACATGACAAGCCGTGTGTAGTTTTTTTTTTTTTTTTTTTGGTCTTATTAACATAAAGAGAGACTGCTGAAAGAAAAGGACTGTTTATAGCTGCTATAACATAAGTGAGAACAGGAACTACTGTTTTTTATGAACGTTCCACGACATTAAATGTAACTATAAATGGATAAAAAGTATGACATATGATTCATTAATAAATTAAAAAAAGTAATCTGCTGTGTTGTTATTGTGGTATAAGAGGAATAAAACGCTTCAGGCCATGCTGTTATAGGAAATGAATCGAATTCCAGGTAGTAAAAGTAACTCTGCTTGCCTGTCTGTGATTATTTTTCTATAACAGTGTTTTATTCCTTAATTATCATTTTATCCTTTTTATTATATGATGCACGTTTCTTTCACCATGTGCATTATACACCTGTGTTTTCATCCAGCTGAAATGTGTAACGTGTCCTCAGATCTCAGTCACAGACCATAAATTTGATGACGGTGTTCGCACCAGAGTTGGCAGTCGGGCAAATTAGCTCTTGATGCACCATTTGAGACCAAATGTTAGCTGACTTTAACTACAGTCACCAATTAGTGTAGTCGATTGCGTCTTAATTAACTAATTCTTTTGAGTAATTTGAGGTTCTTTTAAGCTTTTAGAAAAAAGATTACATCATTCTGGGCTTATAGATGAATAACTGTAAGTTATACTCCATGTGTAGAGTGTGTGTGTTGTAGTAAAGACTATTGGCTCACTGTATTGTCTGCTGCTCTCAGTGTTTGGACGCCAGTCGGCCTTGGCTGTGTTACTGGATCCTGCACAGTCTGGAGCTTCTGGAGGAACCCGTGCCTGCTTCTGTAGCATCAGAGTGAGTACAACACCGCTGCCAGAACATCACCCACCCCCTCCGCCGTCCCCGCTGACCCGCTGACGCCCAGGACTCAAAGCATGGGGGCGGAGGGGATCGGGTTCTGCGCTGACCCCTGACCTTTCCCACTGCTCAGATAAACGGCGGATAGAAATGTTTTGGTGGTGGTGGTGGTGTGAGCTCAGGCACATGCTCCTCTCTGCCACAGAGGCTCCTTTTGTCCAGAAATTCTGTAGGTTGTTTTAGTGAATGCAGCGAATTTTAATAAGTAGAACACGACGTAAAATGCCTTTATTCTGGTCTCCTTAAAAAGTCGTAATTCGTCCAAATTAGGTTTTTGTCCTAATATGGAATTTGTTCTGGCTGTCTACTGGACTTCGCTTTTAAACCTTCCTGATGTACTTAAGATACACAGGAGAGTGTGTGCACAATGCATTGCTGATGATTCTGCACGTGCACGCAATTTCATGTGTCGAATATAAACCTTTGTGTGCTTTGTGTGTGGATTATTGTTTTATAACAACGCAACACTTCCCATTAGACTGATAATATTCCTAAGCAAGGAATAATCCTTTGGTTTTTAGTCACTTAGATCACACATACGTATTGACATAATAAAATGTTCAAGTATTACAGTAGTTATATATTATAAATATGGAATTTAAAAAAGTGCTTGAGGTCGCAGAAAATTCATAATGTGGTCATTTGGACAAAAAGTTTAGGAACCGCTTATGTATATAGTTAGAAGGTTGTAGACTTTGCGTTTGATATGATGTGTAATAACACTTGCACGCTTGTCTCGCAGTGTGTGTCAGTTCCTGGCGCGGTGCCAGAGCCCGACGGGCGGTTTCGCAGGAGGACCGGGGCAGCACGCTCACCTGGCACCCACCTACGCCGCCGTAAATGCCCTCTGCATCCTGGGCACGGAGGAGGCCTACAGCGTCATAAACAGGTTCATACTTCCACACCAGCACTTTAAAACACTAATCTCACTCATAGCCGTTTTATAACACCGCTCCCCTTCCCCCACCAGAGAGAAGCTCCTGGACTTCCTGTTCTCGGTGAAACAGCCAGATGGCTCCTTTGTGATGCATGTGGGTGGGGAGGTGGACGTCAGGTGAGCTTCATTGCCATGGTTTCGTGCTTATGTTGGCATGACGATTGTTTATTCCCCAGAGCCTGATTCAAACACAGATTAAACACAATTCTGTGCAAACAGTAGGTCTTCATCCTGATGTTTTATCATGTCCATACTGTAATCAACTGTGAAAACATTCCCAGATCTCACTTTTGGTATGAATTCACTGAATTAAATAAAAAAAAAAAAGATAGAATGATTGTAAATGAATGCTGTTGTTCTACAGGAGTGCGTACTGTGCAGCGTCAGTGGCCTCTCTTACTAATATCATGACTCCGAAACTGTTTGAGGGAACACACAACTGGATCCTCAGGTACCTCTTCAGCTGCTTTTAAAATACACTGCTGTCTTTTTGGTAATAGTGGAGAAAAAAGTTACAGAAGAGCAAGCTGAGGGGCAAGCGAGAAAAACAAACATGGAGGACAAAGTGGCAGTGGAAAAAAATGAGTCGTGTTAGTGAGTGAATATGAGGAGATTTATGAAATGTGGATCAAAAATATTTCAGTGTCAACAATCCAACATTACAGTGTAACTGACGATAAGAACGTGTCTCATTTTTGGGACTTTCACAGGTATACAATGTGATGTCCAACTTTCACTAACAGACTCAGATAAAACATGTGAACAGACAAAATGTCTCAGACTCAAACACCAGACAAAAATGAATCGGACAAACAACAGACAAAACTTATCAGACTCGGATAAAATGCATCAGACTCGGATAAAATGTATCACCAAAACAAAACATATCAGACTCAGATGAAACGTGTCACTCAAACAGAAAAAATGTATCCAAAACATATTAATGAAACAAAGTGTATCAGAGTCAGACAAAACTAATCACTCAAACAGAAAAAAAATGTATCAGACTCAGACAAAACTTATCGGACTCAGACGAAACATATTACTGAAACAAGGCGTATCAGACTCAGACAAAATGTATCATTCGAACAGAAAAAAACAGGTAAAAGACTGTGACAAAATATAACAGACTCAGACAACACGTATCAGACTCAGATGAAACATATTACTGAAACAAAGTCTATCAGACTCAGACAAAGCAACAGACTCCGACAGAATTTTTTTAGCAAACTCAGAAAAAAACATGTCACTAAAACAAAATATATCAGACTCAGACAAAATGTATCACCAAAACAAAACGTATCAGACTCAGACAAAACGTATAGATAGATAGATAGACAGATAGATAGATAGATACATAGATATACTTTATTGATCCCATGAGAAAAATTCTTGTGTTATAGCAGCATGGTCAGTAGCAAGATACAACACGTACACACACAAAGTATAAAATAAAATATAAAATAGAATAAGTTAAATTAAATGTAGTATTGAATTGGACTCAGACAAAACATATCACTAAAACAAAATGAACAGACAAAATCAGACACGGACAACAAACACATTTTATAATGAATAATGGAGACAGGATGAGGCACTCTCCTCCTCGACCTGTGTACGTTCTTGGTTTTCTTTCATGTCATTGTTCTTCAAGCCAATTTTCTCATTTCATAAAATGAAAGCAGAGAATGCTGGAGAAAAAACAGAGATTTGACTGCACAGACAGACTGAGCTGCATGTGTAGGAACATCCAGAATGATTTGAACCCACATAAAGCTTAAATAAAACCTGTGTGTGTGTGTGTGTGTGTGTGTGTGTCTGTGTGTGTGTTTTCAGCTGTCAGAATTGGGAAGGTGGTTTAGGAGGGATGCCCGGTCTGGAGGCTCATGGTGGCTACACCTTCTGTGGCATGGCAGCTCTGGTCATCCTGGGAAAGGAAAACATGCTGGACCTCAAGGCCTTATTAGTGAGTGCACACCCCCTCACTATTACCCATGATGCCTTGTTATCTTTCTATAACTCACTCACCATACAAACATATCAGTAACTGAAGAAAGAGCTCTTGAAGACCTCGTAGTGGAGATGAGCATGCAAGTCACTGACAGGACCGATAAATTAAAAACCCGATAGCGCTGTAGACCGACGCTCTGCTCAGAATAACATGGACTGACGACTTCCTGGGCGCAAAGCCAGTCCATGTCACGGCTCACGCTGTTTATAGCACTTCAGGAAGGATGGAGGAGAGAAGGCTCTGATATCAGCTACTGGCTTAATAACCACAGCCTACAGGAAGTGTTGATCTCTCCGTTACACAACTTTTAGGGAACGCTTTTTGGGATCATGACTAAAACAGCCTCGAGTCTTGAAAGAGCTTCTCTTGGATGAACACATCACCTTTTTTTATCCGTTCCTTGAAGTTAATAAGACAGCTTGTAATGTTACCGAGAAACCACATAGCGGTAGTGGAGACTCCTTCCATAAATGCTAAATAAATGTCTCCTTAGAGGAAAACCTCACAATATTGATGATCTTTGTTAAATGACAAAACGTACAGTATGTACAGGTGTAACAGGTGTTCTCTCCTGTGTGTGTGTGTGTGTGTGTGTGTGTGTGTGTGTGTGTGTGTGTGTGTGTGTGTACTCTCCAGCGCTGGGTCACCAGCAGGCAGATGCGGTACGAGGGCGGCTTTCAGGGCCGCTGTAATAAACTGGTGGACGGCTGTTACTCGTTCTGGCAGGCCGGCCTGCTCCCGCTGCTCCACAGAGCGCTCTTTAAGGACGGTAAGACTCTTCTGTACGATCTCCGCCTCATGACGAAGCAATGTTCGACTTTTTAAAGCTGTTGGGTTCAATATATACACTTATACACGCAGCTCTAGAATTATTGGCACCCTTGGTAAAGATGGGTTTTTAAAAAAAAAATGTTAGAAGAAATCTAACCTTTAAGTGTAGGCAGTAAATAATTTTACAATTGCTATTAATTTAATTCAGAATTTATTTATTATTTATAATAAAATAAACAAGTAGAACTCAAAGCCAACAGAGTTGTGACCTTGACACTATTTGGATCAGTTCAAAATTCTGCTGGTTTCAAGGATCACTCTGTATAAATCCTTCAAACTTGTTCTTGAGATATCGCATAAATCTCAGATGAAAAACAATTTTTTTTTTTTTTTTTAAATACAAAACCATGTGTCAGAATTATTGGCACTCCTAAAATTTCCTAAGGAAAAAACTTAACTGAGGCATGTAACTTTTTTTTGTGTGTGTGTAAATTATACCAAGGGTGCCAATACTTCTGGTTAGGACTGTATTTTCTCTCACTTCAAGCTGATTTGTCTCTTTTTATTCCACTACCAAGAACTCGTATCAGATATCGATGCAAAATGTAGCTCGGTTGATGGTTACAGAATCTCTTCAACATAAAATATGTTCATGATTAAATCTTTTCAGGGGAATAAACGTAAATTAAAGCTCTTAAGTAGAGAAAATAATTTCATTTATTTTTAACTGAGCATTTCTTTTGTTCTTTTTAACATTTAGTTGGTTGTAGTTTAGTTTGTCTTGTATCCAGTCTGTTTGTTTTCTCTCTCTCGTTTTATCGGAGCTGTGCCGTAAGGACAAATTTCCCATTTGGGACAAAAAATTCGATTCGGATTCAAATCAGGAATAAAAAGGAACTCTCTGAACGAATCATGATTAAATCAGCCTTGCACTAGCAGGTTGAACTCAAAAATATAATGTTTAAATGTTAAACTTCTCTTAGATGCTGATTCTTTGCACAAATTATACTTTGGATTTGTGTTTTTTGGTGAAGTTGCTTACCGGAGACTTTCTCAGTACTTTGGGAACATTATGCATAAATAACCAGTGAATAACTGGTGATGTCATCAGAGAGGAGTGTATGAATGGTGTAAGAGCTGTGTAACACTGCTCTGTGTGTGTGTGTGTGTGTGTGTGTGTGTGTGTGTGTGGAGCGTAACCGTGCTCTGCTGCTGTTTGTAGGAGACGAGACGCTGAGCGTCAGCAGTTGGATGTTCGAGCAGCAAGCGCTACAGGAATACATCCTGCTCTGCTGCCAGAACCCTGGAGGAGGCCTGCTGGATAAACCGGGCAAGTGAGTACAGCTTTCATCACACACACACACACACACACACACACACACACACACACACACACACACACACAAGGTGTGTCTCACCTGTTTATAGATCTGATGTCTAGACTAGATACACAGTCTTGAGTGTTAAGCATTAACTAAAAGGCTAAATTATCATCATCATCATCATCATCACACCATGATCATCACACGCTGTTGAATTCTGGATTCTGATTGGTCAGAAGATGTTGATTAATTCTCTATAACAGCAGCTCTGACAGTAGTGCAGCTGCAAATCACAGGTTTATATTAATGAACTCGTTCTAACACATTATCGTTTCTATAGTAACAGCTAAAAATCAAATCGTTGATATGCTGAAGTTTTCTGCCAGGAGATGTTTATTAAGCGTTTATGGAAGGAGTCTCCAGTGTCAGTGCTATGGAACACTGTAAAGTCTTCAGGACAGTTTTTACACTTTGCGGTTTCTCGGTAACATAACGAGTTGCGTTTTTTAAAAAAATTTTTTATTAACTTCTGGAGAGAATAAAGAGAGGCTGGTGAGGGAACGACTGTTTATAGTTGCGATAACGTAAGTGAGAACTTGTTTCATGGACGCTCCACAACTATAAATGGATTAAAAAATACAACATCATGATGTTTGATAAATAAAAAAATTTAACTGTTGGCAAATTGCTGCGGTATAAGAGGAATAAAACAATTCAGGACACGCTGTTGTAGGAAAATACTCAACTTCACTTCATCACACCATGCTGTCACTGATTATTTTCCCATAACAGCATCACAAAACAGTGTTTTATTCCTTACATCAACAAGGAATGTTGAATTTTATTCCGTAAATCAACACACTGCTATAGTATCATGTGTATAATATCTGAATCCGAATAATCTGAATCGCATTTACAGAGTGTTCGTCTTTTAAAACACACGAATATGGCGCATGTGATTTAATAACAACAACCCAAAGCTAACATTATCCAGTTAGCTGACTCGGTCAAAGCTCACTAGTATTACAAATATGTTTAATTAATTGAGGAGGTTAAGCGTTTAATGACTTGTGCATTGATGAATAAACAGTCTTGACAGGAACTAGTGCTATTCCATTCCTCATAAACTTGATTTTCTTCAGTGTGTTCAGTGATGCTTACAATGATGATGATGATGATGATGATGATGATGATGATATTTCGAACATTTTTTTGTATTTTGTTTTGAGGTCCCGGGATTTTTACCACACCTGCTACTGTCTGAGCGGTCTCTCTATAGCACAGCACTTCGGGAACAAAGATCTCCACCACGAGCTGATCCTCGGCAGAGACGAGAACAGACTGGTGAGAGTCTCAAAACACGCATACACCCAGAGCTGTTAAAGAGCTGAACACTGCCTGATTGCACCTCCTCAACACACACACACACACACACACACATACACACACGCAATTGCACATGCACCTTTGCACATCCTGTCTTCCTGTACCACTTTGTTTAATTACTGTACCACTTTAGTAGATAAAAATTGTTGAATTTACTCTTTTATACTTACATGTCTGTGTTTTATATTCTTGCTTTATGTTGTTGTCTGAAGAACTCGGGGAATACCACTATAATCTCGTTGCTTTGTACAGCAGCACAATGACAATAGTCTTCTTATCTGATTTGATCTTATCTTACTGAAACGTGATTACTAATCAGCTTATTAAGTCAAAACTACACTTCCAGTGGACCTGAACATTATCGCTGTCTCGACTATGAGTGTTAATTAGTACATTTTGCTAATAACAGTAGTGGTCATGATGCTATTTATTATAAAGAATCCTATAAATCGTTTCTATATTTTAGTCAGATTTCAGAATAATAATATTTAGAAAAAGAGACGAGTCACTGAACAAACACTGTCGATCAGCCAAGACGGTTTCAGTGTATAGTGTTTGTTTCTTTCACTTTTGCGCTAGATGATGATGAGCGGCCATTTTGTGCATGACGCTGAAATTTATACAGATAGTAATATAATTTAATATAATTAAATAATTAATAAATTAATAATATAATACAATTTAAAACTTAAATGTATAGAGGTTTGGGAAAATCCAAATTTTGGAAAACAAACAAACAAACAGATTTTACCAAAACAGCATGATTTTGTTTAGGTAGAAACAGTGAAGAAGGAATAGAACAAAATGTCAAAATTTCATCCTTCAGATTTCACCACATGAAAGGTTTTCTAAAATTCATAAGTACAATATATCTCTGTGACGTTATAAAACAAACGTGCCATGATGAAGCTTGATGGTGGTGTTCGAAGAATACATTTTTGGAAATATCTTGAGGCAGAGACTTGCTCGTTAGCTCGAGTGCAAAACTAAAGACGCAAAAGTCAGACACTGAACATGGCTGATCGTGTACATTAGAGACGTTCCTTTTATATCCTCTCTCTCACCTGTATCCAGGCACCGACTCACCCCGTGTACAACATCTGCCCTGAGAAAGTGGCCCGAGCCATCCGGTATTTCCACAAGCTGCCTGCACCAGCGCAGAGAGGAGGAGCTTCAGCGAGCGCACACGATCACCTGTAGGCTTTTTTTTTTTTTTTTTTCTTCAGAGATATGACGTTGTTGTTGTTCTTCTTCTTGTTATCTGGGCTGTAAACAGGAAGCTGGTGTGTAAATCACTGTAATTAAAATCCATGCTGGGGGGAAAAAAATGCAGCAGTCTTACTAAAACCTAAAGCAAAGGTGTTTTTGGGCCTCTCTCCCTCAGCGCTGTGGTGAGGACCTGACAGCTTGAGGATAGAAAATGCACTCGGTGGCTTTTTTTAAAACATGTTTTAAGGTAATGTTGCCTCTATGGTGCTGTGGAAATAAAAGCTTCAGCAGTTTCACCTTGGCCTGTTAGTTTGTATTTATTTAATGTGGTTATGTAATTTATAAGTAAAAAAAGAATTGCCCTACGTTCACTTGAACAAGGGACAAAGTGACGCACGATAATTTTCTTCATATTCGTCCGATACAGAGCTGCAATTTCAGCGACATCACATGATGACACATGAATTAATATTTTCTCAATTCTATGCAAATTAGAAATGACGCAGTAAAGCGATAAATCCAAAAGATCGGCTCCTATGGTGCGTGTGGTCTGACGTTCTTTCAGTTCCCCGCTCACAACTTTAGTTCCGCAAAAACGTAAGCGTAACTTATAACCGTGGTTTCATCCCGTCATCTCTCGTTAAACATACAGAGACGTGAGAAAGGAAAATCAAGTTTAGAAGGAAGCAGTAGAAATCGCTGATGCCTCTGCTGAACGTACGTAGCTAATAGTTAGCTTGTTTTGCTAAACAAATCTGAGAACAAAGCTAGTACGTAGCATGAAACACGTAAATCAAACAACCGATGTTCACACTTTTAGTAGCTAAAAGTAGAATAAAAAATTAATTTTTAAAATGCTGGACAGGCCACGCCCACACGCGACAGCAGTAGCGGTCACTACTAGGGCTGGGCAATAGGACGATATATCATCAATAGCGTGATCATTTGTGTCACAGAATACTTTTCTGAGATATCGTGACATCTTTTTTATCATTTTTTAAAATATTTTTTTAAATAACAAGCAGCTGATTTGATACCATTTGAATCGGCAACATTGTCAAATATTAATGTTATTTTTAAACAGACTTAATCAAATTTTTCTCCTTTTCAGTGTTAATTTTTGTAGGCAATAAATAACAGCATTAAATACAAATTTTTAAAAGTTGATCTTTAAATGCAATTTGTTGGCAGTTTTGTTAGTAAACTTGTATATTGTGAGACATATCATGTATTGTAGAAATGTCTAGAAATATTGTGATATGATCTTGTTTTTTTTGTCGTATCATCCAACCCTAAGACTCGGCACACGCCCACAAGCGACCCGAGCGACTTGTGAACGTAGGGTATGATATCTACTATACACGTATAAATAATCACAAATAAAACTTAACATGAAAAGATCAATCAGGAAAAAAAGGATAAAATAGTTTGTTTATTTATAGTCTCGTAGTTAAAGGTAGGCCTCATTTTGCAAGACGATTTATCGGCAGTATGTACGACATACCGGTCTTTTCCGTGGAATGGATTCTGTGGAAAGAGCTATTTAAGTATGTGCTATGAGGAAAAAGGGATAAAATATATACTTACACAAAACTTATAAACACGCAAAATTTAAAAGGAGTGGATGGGAGTGGATGGGAGTTAAAAATCAATCAGCATGTACATTTTGTTTTCCCTGAAGAGGTGGACCTCTTTTAACATTTTCTAAACTGTGGTGAAAAAAAAAAAAAACCCAAAACATTTTATTAAATTAATTTCCTCAAAATTGAATGAAAAGTACAAAACCCAGTGTATATATATATATATATATATATATATATAGGGGAGAATATAAATTAATGTATTCCTTTATATAAAAAAACTTTCAGCTTTCTAAACTCACTCACTAATTCACGCTAAAACACAACTCCTCTAAGAACATTTGTTTAATTTTTTTTTTTTTAAACCAAATTTATCAGCGATTTGATCAGATTCGATTGGTCTGCGTTCGGAATAACCGCTTTCACGTACGCTCACATTCTTTAGTGGAAAAGTACAAATATTTAGAAAGATGAACCGCTCCTTTGGAACAGTCACATTAAGGGTAAGTACTCAGATTATGATGTTTTTTGTTTTTTTTTAACATATACAACAAAAAGAGAACACAAAAGGAAACATTGAGCAGTGCCTGGAGCTGTACGCTTTCTTCGCCACGTCGTAGAGACGGACGTACGGAAGAAGCGCCAAGTCCGTAAATCACGAAGCTGCCTCGTTGTAGGTTTGAGATGCTGCTTGTTACTGCTGAACCGGCCCGAGAGAGACGGAGGGAGGACGGAGGAGAGAGAGACGTGTGCTACGAGTCCTTCTCTCCTAGCTCCCTGGGTGTGGGTCTGGTTCTGGTTCTGGTTCTGGGACTGGGTCTGGGTGTGGGCCGGCATCTGGGAAGCCTGTAAAGACACGAAACAGGAAGTTGTGGAGTCTCTGATTGGTGCACACTGAGGAAGAGGGAGCAGCGGAGGAGAAGCTGGAAGAGCGGGAGGAGGTGCTGCTCTTAGCTGGCCTCCTGGCGGAGCTTCTTCCTCGTGGGCGGCTCCTCGGGTTCTGACTCGGAGCTGGAGTCGGAGCCGCCGTCGAAGGCCGACACGGCGCTGCCTTTAGGGTTCGTGTACAGGCTGCTGTCTGAGGAGGAGTAGCCGCCCTGCAGCTGTGTGGTCCCCTTCACCTTCTCCAGTGCTCGAACTGCCACGACACACACATCAGGAACAGTCACTCAGTGCAATATCAACCTTACAGTCATTTAGGAACGTGATGCTGTTCTGAAATAACGCCTCAGTTCTGACGTATGTACGTGTACGCGTGTGTAACACAAGACAGACCGCGTGCACTTATAAGAAAAAATCCATGGCAGGTTGGTGTGATGCCGCACAAATAATCTTTGTGTAACTGTAAGGTCTGGAGTGTGTTATTCCATTTACACCACAGCGAACTGCAACAATTACAGTGTTTTATTTATTAATGAACGACACGTCGCCCAGTTCAACAGTTTCCAGTTAGATTTAATGTTGTGGAGAGACGAGTTCCTGTTCTCACTGACGTTATAGCAACGACAGATAACCAGTCGTTCTCTCACCGTCTCTCTCTCTCTCTCTCTCCATATCACTCTTTTCATCTCTTTCTCTCTCTCTCTCCCCCCTCCACATCACTCTTTTCGTTCCTTTCTATCTCCCCATCCATATCACTCTTCATCTCTTTCTTTCCCTCCCCCTCTTCCATTCTCTCTGTCTCTCCCTCTCTCCATATCATTCTTTTCATCTCTCTCTTTCTGAAACCCCCCCAAACAGTTAGCTGGGTTCAACATTTGAATAATTCCCGTCCGTATTCACGAAGCTCCGCCCCCCATTATCTTTAGTGGCCCGTAGATTATATATATTATTTATAAAATGGCTAACAAGAGGCGCATCCAAACACAAACAAGCATTCCGGACCGAGAGTGAGTTTTCCAAACGGGTTTTCTCAGCCACTTCATACACTTTTGCTAAGACTACGGCATCTTGTTTTTATGATGTTCTACGTATCTTCCAGGTTATTTATACAAGTAAGGAAAAAAAATCGACTATATAAGATCATCAAACAGTTTTTTGTTTTTTTTTTAATAAAAACACTACTGTATTGCTGGCAGTTTGTGATATGACACATACTGTGTATGATATTTTTATCGTATCGCCCAGCTGTAGTGTCTACGTTATTTTAATGGATGGTTCAGTTTACGTCTGTTTAAAAAAAAAAAAAATAATAATAATAATAAAAAAAAAAAAGCATGGCCATTGTTTTCGATATTCTAAGATGAGATCATTCCTAAACTGAATACAGTATTTCCATTTGTAATATTAAAAGGAACAGTCAGTCGCACCTTCATACAGAGAGAGAGAGAGAGAGAGAGGGAGCGAGCGAGAGGAGAAGGAGAGAGAGACAGAGAGAGAGGGAGGGAGAGAGAGCGAAACAGAGAGACAGTGAGGAAGAGAGAGAGAGACAGAGACACAGACAGAGATAGAAGAGAAAGAGAGAGAGGGAGAGACAAAGAGGGAGAGACAGAGAGGAGAGAGAGACAGAGAGAGTGAGGGGAGAGAGAGGAGAGAGACAGATAGAGAGGAGAGACAGAGTGAGAGGAGAGACAGAGAGAGAGAGAGAGGAGAGAGAGGGAGAGAGAGCGAGCGAGACAGAGAGACAGCGAGGAAGAGAGAGAGAGAGAGAGAGAGAGAGTGAGAGGAGAGAGAGGGAGAGAGAGAGGGAGAGAGAGAGAGAGGCAGAGAGAGAGAGAGACAGCGAGGAAGAGAGAGAGACTGACAGAGATAGAGAGAGAGAGGGAGAGAGAGAGAGAGAGAGAGAGGGAGAGACAGAGAGGAGAGAGAGACGGAGTGAGAGGAGAGAGAGGGAGAGAGAGAGGGAGAGAGAGAGAGAGGCAGGACATTTCTGTAAGGCAGCACCAGATTCAGTGCTGAGTGTTGGCACGGTGCGCTCTGAGCAGATGACGAGTACCTGCATGGTGTACATGGAGATGGAGCTTCTCACCTTGCTGTTCTAGCAGAGCGTTCTGTCGCTTCAGGTCGTCGATGTCCTGCTGGTGCGTGTGGTTTTTCCGTCTCATGAACTGGATGTACTCTGTGGCTTTGTCTAGGATTTGAGCTCGGGAGGCCTGGTTCATACAGAGAGCGCGAGAAACAAACAAAACAACTGAAACCCTTATAAACGACTTTATTATAATAATAATAATAATAATAATAATAATAACAACAACAACTCTTCCCTGAAGGCAGCAGACATTTTTTTTTTTGCTCTTAAATATTTCATACACAAATTCCAGTGACATCCATTCACACACACACACACACACACACACACACAAAGTTAAACGGTGTTCACTATAGAGCTGCATATTAAAGGTGCAATAGTCAAATAAGCTGGAAGATATGTAGAACATGATAAAAAACAGTGCATTAAGCCCTGGCCTTAGCAAAAGTGTATGAATTTGCTGAGAAAACCCGTTTGGAAAACTGATTTCTGGCCCGGAATGCTTGTTTGTGTTTGGAAACACTTCCTGGCAGTCATTTTATACACTCTCTACGAGCCACTGTAGATCCTAGGGGGCGGAGCTTCATGAACATGGGTGGAAATCATTCAAATGTCGAACCTACTTAACTGTTAGAGACCTAATCGTTTAAAAAAAAATAAATAAAAAATTTATCTTACCTAATGCACCTTTAAAGGCTACAATAATAATCCTGATTTTGTGCCTAATACTGAAATCACAATAATTAATCACGATAATAGACGATTTACAAACCAAGCTATCATTTTATACCAAAAGAAAAGAGAAATCTTCTTTTACACTGTATTAGACATGGCACTGATCCGATACCAGGAAAAAAAAAAAAAGATGGATCGGATATCGGAGGGAAAAAAAAGGAACAAATTCAATTCTGTAACAAATGATAAAGACTGGAGTTGGATTTTTAAACAGATTTGTTTTTGGAGCTGGAAATATTTACATATAAAGAGACAAGATCGTATTTTTTTGTTTCGACTTATTTAGTATATTTAAGGCAAAGTTTAAGTGGTTAAGTTTAAACCTATAGCACATGTCTTTGGATTGGCGGAGGAAACCCCCGAAACACGGGGAGAACATGCAAACTCCACACACACACGAGTGGAGGCGGGAATCGAACCCCTAACCCTGGAGATACGAGGCAAAATAAACCATTTCTGACCAAGCTACATCAGCGTTATATGTTTTTGTTTAATGTTTAATTCTACAATTATTACTCTTAAGTGCATGTAGCACATTATAGCACTTTTACTATGTGTTAAGTTTGAAGGGAAAAAAGTTACAACAACATGAGCAAGCTTTTCATACATTTCTTTGTATATTACTATTATTATTTTATTTAAATAACATCATAAAACCTCAAATAACAGCTTTGTTTAAAATGCCAGTTACAATCAGATAATGAATTAATCAGCTTGTCCTTTAAGACATCCTAATCAATAAAACTTGTATCTAACATTAACTAACATTCATTTAGCTAATTTCATAGACGTCAAAGTAGATAATGTTATAAAAATAAAAATTTAAATATGACAGGTTTTACCTTTCACACACCATATTTTGAATTGCACGCTCTTTTGTAATCCCACAATGCACTGCAAAAGGTTAGGGTCCAAATAACACAGCGTGGTATGTACAGAATACCCATAATGCACTTTCGGGTTTGTATTGAACACAGCGATAGTGATCTCATGTTCATGTTCATATTCAAACGAGCCTCAGTGACTCTCAGAGGAGGAAATTACAGACGTTCAGTATGAAAGTGTACACTAAAGCTAATGTAATACATGTGGAATGTTTCAGAGCAGCTCGTGGTGTGTGTGTGTGTGTGTGTGTGTGTGTGTGCACCCTGGTTTTAACCCGTGACGTGTTCTGACCTTTTCCCCCTGTAAGGCGGGCACAGAGTCTCGGAGGCTGTGAAAGCTGTCTTTGATGTGGTCCCTGCGTTTGCGCTCCAGTGCATTGTGATGAGCTCGTTTGTCTGCCTGCAACGACAAAGTCAGAGGTTTCATCAGACATCATGTTCATACTCCTAAACGCACCTCAGTATATACACTGTATACTTTACTCTCTCTCTGTGTGTGTGTGTGTGTGTGTGTGTGTAAGTACTCAGAGGCAGTAAGAAAAAAAAAAACAGAACAGTAACAAATCCCTGATCCCACATTTTGTTGTTATTTGTCTGAATCTGGTTCTCCGTCTCTCATAACTATGTTATAAAGAGAGCAGAATAGGGGCGGAGCTAGAAACAGTGCAAGCCACTGATTGGTCAAACAGCCACAACAGCCACAGATTCGTCACATGGTGACATTCTGCAAAATCTGCAGAAGAGAAATGTCACATTTCTGACACAGCATGTCCACCATCTTGAAGTTAACTCAGTTGTACTTAAAATGGCTTCCTGTTCACTACACATTCACTATACATGTTCACTCCATAGGGTATAGCGTCATGGTGCTGAAGAACGTACACATTAAACAATACGCCTGATCGAAATCCATTACAGATTCAGACACGGGAAAAAAAACACGCGGCATGTCGTAGCAGTCACGGAGAATTAAAGTATTGGCACCCCCGGCTTCAACGGCCGCCATTAAAACAAACTCGCTGTGTCTCGTGGTTAATATTTCACTTATTTATTTGTTATAAAAAAAAACATAAAATAAGCCCATGCATCTGTTTTTATTTTACGTTATTAAAATGAAATTGTAAATTTCGAGTAGGATTTCGCTAACTGCACACGAGTCCCCACAGTTTTGTTTTGGAAAAAGGAAAAGTGCTGTAGACTCATTTTAAAAAAGTCGCTATTTTTACACTAGGCTGGAGTTTTGTCTAGCTATTAGGTGATGGATTTTCATTCTCTAACAATATGGTAAACTGAGCACTTACACACCTGATCGACATTCTCCTTAAGTCGTGGATCTGTTGTATGAATGCTACATTGCCATATTGGATTGTTTTTTTTTTTTTAACTCTAATCTAACTTTAATAACTTTGGGCTGGATCATATATACCTGAATTCCAGTTTACTCTGTTTTTAATGAACTGGGCTGATACTGGGATGGAACCTATATGGCTTCTGACTCAACTGTCATTACGGCCAACCGTAAAAAAAAAAAAAAAAAAAAAAAAAAAAAAAAAAAAAAAAAAAAAAAAACCTGTTTCAAAACCAATAACTCATTAAAGTCATTAAAAAGGAAAAAAAAAAAAAAAAAACCACACACACACACACACACACAGGACCCACAGCTTACACAAAGCATAATGTACACATACATTTAATTTAACAGCAAATACGTATTTAAAAAGGTTTTTGAGTCCATTATGATGGAAGAACCACAAAGTGATCCCCCTGCTCCATGTATAAAAAAACCACTTTGTCACATGATCTGAATCTGCCTTCTGTTACGTCCAGGATTTCTCAATTTTCCTCACAATAAAAACAACACAAATTTCAGCCTGATTTTCTTATTTCGTCATTTTTACCTTCATCTTTAATCACATGATGCTTAGTACAGCTGCAGGTTGGAGAGGCTTTAACAGTGACGCATCATGATCCCGCTAGCTGACAGGACTTAAAAAAATTAAATAAATAAAAATAAAGATTTACCCTGTTCAAGTTCTGCTTGGTGGACAAGTAGGTTTAACAACCAGAAAGGGATAAATAAACCCTACTCCTTACTGACTTTCACAAAATTTTCAGCGTGTTTTCAGCTACACTATACAGCCTAAAGTTTGTGGACACCTGACCATACCACTTGTTGAACATCTCATTCCAGATTTATTCCCCCAGTGTTTGCTGTTATAATAACCTCCACTCTTCTGGGAAGGCTTTCCACTAGATGTTGGAGCGTGGCTGTAGGGATTTGTGTTCATTCAGCTACAAGAGCATTAGTGAGGTCAGGCGCTGATGTTGGGATGTCGAGGAGGTCTGGGGTGCAGTCGGTGTTCCAGTTCATCCCAAAGGTGTTCAGTGGGGTTGAGGTCAGGGCTCTGTGCAGGACACTCGAGTTCTTCCACTCCAACCTTCACACACCATGTCTTCATGGAGCTCGCTTTG
>CM040472.1:17567019-17592537 GCA_022758105.1 Pangasianodon gigas | reverse complement strand
ATATTTATACCCCTGTCGGAAAGATACTGTCAGAAATATCATAATTACAAACTGAATGCACATGAACGGCACCACAATATCATAATTACCACTCTGGAGCTTCTATGTTTCTTCGAGTCCCAACTTTCTGTGTTCAGTAACAAAAAGTCATGGCAGCCTGCGATAGACGTCTACAGCAGAGAGCGGAGATGGAAAATATATTGTCTCTTTATCTAAAAGGCTAAAATACTGTATTAAGATATAAGATGAGGACTCGACAATGCATATTTCCTCCATTTAATAAATGTAGATGAGTGCCCCCGAAAACCCAAAGCATGTTGTCCCACTTTTAAAAATTTTTTTTGATTAAGTGGGACAATAAAAACACTGTTCTAAATAAATAAATAAATAAATAAATAAATAAAAGCGACCACCACATTTCCATCATATTACTTTGTTGGATGAATATATTGCAAAACTAATCTCAGAATAATTAGGACTATTGTTTTTTTTTATTTTTTTGTAAAGAAATTATATCCGTCACTTACATTTACAGGCATGTGTAATGGAGTATGTACTGTGTGTACTGTAGCTTAGGTGCCTAGGTGCCCCAAATTACATAATGTCTCAGATTACCCTACTTCACCCAGGCCGGTTTTTGGCAATTACTGGTCTTGCACAATGTCCTTATACAGCTCAGTTTTGCTTGCAGGTTAAAAGGGAATATGCCAGTTGCTAATGGAATAGCACAATTTACAAAGAGTTTTTGGCCATCAAGTGGGCAGTCTTTATATTCTGGTATTACCTACTGCGTCGTCCCTTTACCTTTTGTTCTGATCATGCCCCTAATATATTTTGTACACTTTTCTGGCCACAACCTTCAGAATGTTGAAGGTTATAATGTGATTGGCTCCCCACACTTGTGTGTGACAGTTTTTAGCAGTACAACAACCTTTTTAACACAACACAGTGACCATTTTGGAACAAGATATAGGCACTGAACTCAAAAAAGTTCACTCTTCAAGAGTATTAAAAAGTAAAAGCTATTAAAGTTATATTTAGTTTGTGGTGGTGAGTAAAAAAAATCTAAGA
Source organism: Pangasianodon gigas (assembly GCA_022758105.1). Classification (NCBI taxonomy): domain Eukaryota; kingdom Metazoa; phylum Chordata; class Actinopteri; order Siluriformes; family Pangasiidae; genus Pangasianodon; species Pangasianodon gigas. Next base: position 17,591,466 of record CM040472.1, on the reverse strand, counting down.
TCTTCTCTAGAACTTTTCTACACCCTGAGTGGATATGTAAATATAAATCCATTATCAAACCACTGATTAAAAAACAGATACCCTTGTCAACTATCTAACTGTAGTCTAATATCAAACTTTTTTCTTTATCTCCAAGATCCTAGAAAAGGTTGTAGCACAGCAGCTAAGCCCATATTTCCATAGTAATCACATTCACGAAATATTTGTGGCAGTGTTTAGTCCTCATCACAGTACCGAGACAGCGCTGGTTAAAGTGGCAAATGATCTACTGCAAAGTTTCAGTAATTTGATAAATTTTCATTGTGTGTTGTGTCATGTTCTAAGCTCTGTTTTCTAAATTGTAGCTGGGTGATGCTCTGTAGTTTTCTCTAATTATTGTAGATAATGGAAAAAAAGCAGTCCAGTACTTTCTACTCATTTTTACTGGATTACTGAATATTTTTCCACATTGTTTTTCCCCCCTTGATTTACACTGTTAAACTGATGAATTTAGATCCTGTGATTGAGATGCTGAGTCTTTCATTAGATACTACACTTATAACACTCGTTTACTGCTGCTTTGCTAGATATATTGTCACATGCCGAGCTTTAGTGAGCTTCTTCTAATTAGATTAACTCAAGATCTGTTTTGAATAAATACATGGTACAGTGTGCACATGCTGAGATCTTCGTGGTGTAACGTCTATTTACAGTTTTGAGTAGATTTTATATGTCAAAATCTAACAATTGGCCAACAAACAAGCTACAAAAGACAAGCTGAAACTTAAGAAGATTCAAGAAGAAGATCCAAGCTGTGGTCAGAGATAGTGTTCCAGGGATTGACTTTGTGTCCATTACAGACAAAACTACAGAAGATAATAATTTTAACTGGTATGAATGAGCGGACTGATAGAAAAAAATTCGTCTCCTTCATTTAACATGATTAAACATCATTCAGCTCTGTCCTATCATGATGGTCCCACCTCTGTACTTCACTGTGGATATGGTGTTCTTGGGCTCACATGTACAACCCTTCTTTCTCCAAACATGACGAGCTGAATTATTGCAAAAGAGTTCTAGTATATTGTTCCAGAAGAGTCATGCATCGCTGTGCTTTTGTTTTTGCCTTCACTGAATTTTTTTTTTTTTTTGTATTATTGTATTATTAACTTCAAGACAGTAGCAGTGTTACGGTTTGAAATCTGTATAGTATTATAACCCAGTATAAAAATATCATGGTTTCACAGTATTAATCATTTTAAGTGGTGTAAATGCAAGGAAACATTTATCACAAAAATCACTCCACAAACTCTCTTGACACATCCTTGTATACAATATATTACAAAAACAAAAAGATCAAATCCCCTAATTGTTTTTCAGGATACATTTACCAGACATGTGTGCACACATCCATGCACACACCTCATTTGAATATAAACTGATTGTTCTGACCTTTATCATAAGCACTTGTCATAAGGGCCGTGGCCACACAAGATACACTTGATCATTACTGTCTTTCCAGATGTGGCATGTTCATACATGCTGTAAATAATTAAGGAGATGGAAACGGACTGGACTAAAATATTGGGACTAAAAATATACTTTGATAATAAAGACATAATATTTACCCAACCTCCCAAAGTAAAACTGGTCCAACCTGAATAGGACTTTAGAAAGAGAACATAATTTTCATAAAATCTTTTCCATTGTTACTATTTATTGTGTTGTCATCAGTACCATAACAACCCTACAAGAGAAAGGAAAAAAAAGATGCTGGTGAAGGAATGACTGTTTATACCAGGTGTAATCTAAGTGATAACAAGAACTAATTTCTATCACAGAAATTCCACATCATTAAACGTAACTATAAATTATAAATGCTTAAAAAAGTACGACATGAAGTTAAATAATAAATAAAAATATGTAATTGTTTTCAAATTTCTGTGGTTCGCAAACTGGGATGTGCTGTTATAGGAAAGTAATTAAGTAATAAAACCCCTGAATTATTACTATTATTATTATTATTATTATTATTCCTGATTTAATATATACTTATTATATACTTAATATAAAGACTGCACTTACAGTGGGGTCTGAGACCACACTGAAAATGTTTTTTTTTCCATTTAAAATTGCAAATAAACATAAGGTTTTAGAATTTTGAAATATTGAAAAAAGAGAAAGTAAATGTTCAAAATCTTTAATATTTAATATTCAAGATTCTGCACTATTTCTAGGTCTCTATGTAAATGCAAGCAAATGTGTGATATTGACCATGTTAACTGTTTTGTACAAAAGGTCAGATTTAAATCATGTCTAATCTCTTCTATTGAAGCATGTGATCAGACGACATGCCGATGGATTTGATCTAAAATGGATCATCAGGTTTTACACAAACGTGTGGAGTCCATGCCAGCTCGAGTGCACACTGCCATTAAAGTAAAAAGGTGACAAACCAAATACTAAGAAACTCTGAAATTGATGTAAATATTTTAAAGATTCTACTTTTCACTCAGGTTGTTGTCAATAATATAATTTGTAATGAAAATTGTTGTATTAAATTAGAAAAGAATGCAAAATAGAAGCATTTATACTACTGCTCTCAGACTTTTAGACACCATGGTATATGTTAATCTTACACTTATACAATTATCTTCCCTAAACTTTGTTACAGAAAGACACAATCAACAGCCACTGAAATTGGAGCTGAAAATGGAGCTCATCTCTAACCAAACTTCCAAGTTTTCCTCTCGTCTGGAACATTGGAGCCAAAATAAACTCATGAATATCACATCAAGGAGCTCCGTAGATTCTGTGGCTATAAATAAGGCCATTAATGGGCTCATCATAGCTGAGACCTGCGTCATAATGTTTTCACTGTGAGTGAGGATGCCCTCTGGTGGTCTGGGGGGGTGGGGGAATTGTCCATGGTGAACATGAGAGGTGTTTAATAGGAGAAGAATTTTCAACAATCTTGGACATAATGGAAAACTCCTAAAAACAAAAGAGCAAGAGCTTCTTTTCTCGTTCACCATTTTGTAGCAACGTTCAACATCAAATTAATGAGAAATCCAGTGTAGAAATAGTGGCGTCGTTGGTGCAAACATTGGACTCCAAGTCCCAGAATGCAATGCAGTTACTGTACACTACGCCAGAGACCCGGCTTGGCTTGGCTAGTTCGTGATCTAATTAGTGGGAGGCATGTGTCAGTGTCTTTTTGTGTTTGACTTTTGTGTAGGAAAGTTAGCTACTGGTGTATCACAATTAGCTTTGGAGTTACGTTGGTTGATTTATTGATTTGAGAAACCCAGTTGTGTTTTTTTGCCCATTAGTGGCGTACAATATATTCCCAATTTGTCTTTTAAAAATTTTTTTCCCCCCTACAGTATCAACATATACATCTCACCCATCCATAAACCCTCTTTTTACTTCTCTAATTTAACCATTCTGCTATGTCAAGACCCTTGATTGGAACGTAACAACTGTAATCAAATTGTTGACAGGAAACGTCAAGGTTTTGTAGGTATTATGTTGCATTAACTAAATGACGATTTTGTTTCCAGCCATATCCTGTAAATGTTACTTAGCTTGTGTTAACTGACAAAAGCAGTCAACTAGAATGGGAGACAAATCGAGCCAACCAAATAGCTAACGTGTCATGAAGTTTGCTTCCGGGCTAGCCTGTGGACTAGCTTCCCTTGTGAAAAATAGCTGAAAAATAATAATAGACTACTTGAATTATACGCATAATGCTTCAAGTATATTGTTTCACTTTATACTTACACTTTTTAGCCTACTTAACATAAATTTAAGTATATTTTGGAAAAGTGTACTTCAGTTTGGGTATGCTAATTTGGTCTTTTTAATGTACATAAAATTACATATTGACTTTTTATAAATATGTCATGGGCAAGTGTGTGCCCAGATTCATAAGACAGAAGTAACTGGGGCCTGCCTGGGTTTTTGGGGATCTGGCTGGTAGTTTCCACCCTAGGTTCAGACCTATTTATTCAAACTGCTGATTTATTTAATGAAAAAGGGAGTGCCAGCACCATTCCAGGTGCAAATTAAGAAAAAAAAAATTAAAAAAAGAAAGAAAAAGAACAAGAGAAGCCAGCTTTATTTCTCAGCATGCACGCCCTCATTTCCATAAAGTCTGTAGCATGTTTTGCAAGTGTATTGTAATAGAGACTGTAAGAAGCCTCTGAAGAAGACGAGTAAACTGAAAGCAAGTCGTCAAGGTAAGCTCTGACAGAATTATGAAGAAAACATCTGGGTTTTTTTGCTTCTTCTTTCTCTATCTAAGACTATATTTATTTTTCCTCTTCTTACAGAAATTCACACTGAACAGGCACTGAAAATGGAGCTCACCTCTAACCAGACTGCTCTTCTTTCCTATGATCTGGATCTACAGAGCCAAAATAATTTCACCAATGTCACCATGTCAAACATCTCTGTTTCTGCCGCTCTGGATCAGGCCATTAATGTGATCTGCATAATCATCCTCTGTGACACGATGGCTGCTCTCGGCTGCACGATGGAGATCTCCAAGATAAAGGCCCACATCAAAAAGCCCAAAAGCTTGATGATCCCCTTGGTGGCACAGTTTGGGGTGATGCCCCTCACAGCCTTCTCTCTGACTAAACTGTTCCAGCTCGGTCCCAGTGCAGCCATGGCAGTGCTGGTTTGTGGCTGCTGTCCAGGAGGACTGCTTTCCAATATATAGCCTTAGCTGCTAAGGGGGACATGAATCTCAGGTACATTTCTGCCATTACACCGTCAGCTGTCTATAGTAAGATAACATAATGTGAAGGGTATATACTATCTCAAACATACTGTAAATGTCAAGGATGTGCTCTGAAATGTTCTGAAAATGAAAAGCAGCAAAGCTGTAACATAAAAAAACTATTTTTGTCAGCATGGTGAAATCTGCATTTTCACCATGCTGGAGTATTTATTCAAGATGACTTGGTTTGGAGATTGGTGCAAATACAACATAGTACTTCCACAATCTGTAAATATTCATAACCTGAAAGACTAGAAACTATTGGCGAGTCGTACAAGTGCAAGAGTGGTCAACTCTGCAACAATAAAGGTCAAATTTCATAGTTGGGACCTTAGTGAGCGTGTAAAATATACATGCCAGAGCAAAAAAAAAATATATATACAAACAAGTTTTATCTTATGAAAGCATGGACGCTGGATTGGAAATCTGATTTCAGCACTGAGGAACCAGACCACTAATGCAGGCATCTCACCTTAATTACCAAGCATGCTTAGATCTCAGAAAAAGCCATGAAATAAAGACCCATTGTCCTCATACCATTACACTACTGTACCTTTATTATCTGCTTGTTTTTTGATAACTAAAGGCTAGCAATGCAGCACCAGTGATATACGACCTTTCTTTGTAGCTAAAAATAATAAAGGTAATTCTTTGCCAATGGATGTTTGTAACTGATTTCCTTCCATCACAGCATTGTGATGACGACTTGCTCTACATTGGTGGCGCTGGGTATGATACCTCTGCTGCTCTTCATTTACTGCCATGGCTTCTCCAAACTGAGTGCTGTGCCTTACGTTCGCATCATCCTGAGCTTGATCTTGACTTTGCTGCCTTGCTCAATTGGCATCTATATCAGCTATCACGTGCCAGAGAAGTCCAAACTTGTCGTCAAGGTAACTGAACAAAATGCTTGTAAATAAAAATAATCAAAGGGTAGGAAGCAGAGTTCATCATGTCAGTGTCCTCTTTTTCTATCACAGGTTGGGCTGGGCATAATGCTGGTTGGTTATATTGCTTTAGGTATCCTGGTCTGCATTGTACTAGGACCCATCATGTGGGTGGTGACAGAACCTCGACTTGTGGCCACAGGAGCATTGATGCCACTTATTGGATATGTACTTGGCTACGTTCTGTCTTTTCTCTTCAGGTTTGATGAATCGTAAGTAAATAAGACTGGCTCATGACATTGTATGTCCAACTGAATTTTAGTCTTCTGTATTACACATGTATCTACACCTTAATTTAAAGACATTTTTATTTATATAGCGCTTTTAGCAGCAATTTTTTTACAGAAAGCTGGAAACGGATTTAGATTTAGATCCTAATGAGTAAGTCAGAGATGACAGTGGCAAGGGAAAAACTCACTAAGACAACATGAGGAAAAAAACCTTAAGAGGAACCAGACTCAAAAGGGAACCCATCCTCTTCTGGGTGACACCAGATAGTATGATAAGTGATTAAGGTGTTGGGCTACTGATCAGAAGGTCATGAATTCAAATTGTGGCACCAGAATGATTGGGAATTGACCAAAGCCTTTAATCCCTCAACTGCTCAATTGTGTAGCTTTGGATAAAGGTGTCAGTTTAAAGTTTAAAAAAAACGCTGAGGTGTCGCATGATATTAGGGCAGGAGAGCATTGATTTGTATCTAAACATCTCCTAAAGGCTTAAATTTTGCAGTATGGTTTTGTCCAGCAAATGTACCTCATTAATGAAGGCCTGAAATAAGGACGGTGTATTAGTTTTTTTTTCATTCATCAGCTGTGCAAATATGTATGAATTAGGTTATAGGTGTTGCAGGTTTAATAAAGTCAGGTTTAGTAAAGTGCTTACAGTAATCCCTTAAGTTTTCATCCAAAAGCAGTAGCTCTGTGAAAATATTCTTCCTCATCATCAAGAGGTGTTTTTCCAGGTATTCAAACCACTGATGCTTTTATTATATTATTATTATTATGCATTAGCCATAGTCTCCCCTGAGAAGAAGTTATATTCCTGTAAAGGAAGGTATTTAAAATCCTTCCTCATCATATCTGACACTTACGTACACTGCCTGACAGTATATGAACTTTTCTTTAACATGTCTGCCAATATCATGTTTCAGATGCATGTTTCTGAGGTTGTCTATCTCTTTTGCTTTAACCCTAAGCTGTAGGAGGACTGTTGCTGTGGAGACAGGTTGCCAAAACCTCCATGTCTGCTACGCAATCCTAGAGTTAGCCTTTGAGCAAGAGGTCATCGGACCATTCATTCTCTTCCCTTTTATCTACCTTTTCTTTCAAGTTGTTGATGCATTGGCTTTAATCATCATCTTCAGATGCCAGAAGAAATCTTCATATAAACCAGCATAGAATCATCACAACCTCAATGATCTTCAGTAAAAAAAAATGGGATAAATTCAAATAACTCTACAAGCTCTAGACAAAATCTTTGACAATTAAAGTATTGTATTCATATTCATATATTGATATTCACATCACACATCAATTTATTTTTACATAAATTTGAATGAAAGTTTATTTGCAAGCAGAATCAACAACTGGAGTCAACAGAGCCAATGCAAAACTTTTCCTGTTTCAACATGCTTTCCTCCCAAGTCAAATCAAATCCTGGAGCATTGGAAGAAGCTCTTATTATCACTGCATGCTCACTGTAGGTAATATCTGGCCTCACGTTTCTTATGTGCAACATAATCCTTTTTAATTAAATGACAAAGGAATGTGAAAATTTTCTGCAACTCTCTGATGAAGAAGGTCCAATAATGCAAAAAGAAGGACTATCAATATTTACTCAACTGTAATAAGCTCAATAAAATTTAAGTAGGCAAATTTACATATCGCAATTTACAAATTGTAATCATTTTTGCAAAATAGTTTAATCATTATTGTGTTCAGTTTGCCGTTATAAATAGTTGAATCATAGTTGTGTGATTTTCAAAATATACATTTTCAAATATAGGATTCATTCCGCAGAGACCTTGGAGAGATCAGTTGGTCAGTTCCCTTCCCCATCAATGTGAGGTCTTTGTGAAGCCTCACAGTAGTGTGTCTATGCTTAAGAGCTAAAGGGTCATCCAAACAATAAATAAGCAGACAAATCAGGTTTAAAAAATGAAGGCAAAGATGACTACCAACACTTAGCATTGAGACAAGCTAAATGTGGGGAAGATATACAGTAATGGTGTAATGATGTTGGATGAGAAACTGTTGTGTATGAATGTGTAGAACATGGGAGAGTGAGGATGACAGGTGGGAACTGTGGAAATAGGTCTGGCTGCTAGGGAGTTCTGGGAATCATTGTTGCTGGAGGACAAAGGGTTGGTGACAGGCATATTATTTTAATTGAGAACAATTTATAAGTCCTATTGGCATCGAAATATGTAAAACTACTGTATGTGTGGCTCAGTGCTGAAATTGATTTGAATAAATATATTCCTATTTGTTAGCACTGTTATTCTGAAGTGCTGATGCAGATTTTATTCCTGTTTTTCTTGGTGGGTATTAGTGCTTTTAGATATACTCATTCTTTATATTTAAAGAAACAGAATCATGGGGAAAAAAAGTAAACCCTCCTTTATTTCTGTTTTTATTTATCAGGGCATACAAGCCCAAATCACTACCCCTCCACCACCATGCCTGACAGTTTGTATGAGGTGTTTGTGGTGGTACGCTGTGTTTGGATTTCATCAAACATGGCACTGTACATGATGACCAAACATCTCCGTCCTCCAGTCTCATCAGTCCAAAGGATATTGTTCCAGAACTTTTGTGGTTTGCAAGACCTAAGTCATGTTGCCATATTCTTTTTGGAGAGAAGGGACTTTTTCCTAGCCACCCTTCCATGATAGCCATACTTTTTCAGTCTTTTTCTGATTGTGCTGTCATTAACTTAAGCATTTAATGTGCTAACGGAGGCCTGTAGGTCACATGATGTAGCTCTTGGGATTTTCTTTATATCTCTGAGCATTAAAGGGTCTGACCTTGGACTGAATTTACTAGGATGCCCACTCCAGGGAAGATTGGCAAATGCCTTGAAGGCTCTCTGTTTGTAAACAATTCTTCTCACTGTAGAATGGTGAATTTCAAATTGTTTGGAGATGGCCTTATAACCCTTCCCAGATTGATGAGCCGCAACAATTGCTTCTCTGAGGTCACGGCTGATGTCTTGTCTTCTTGGCGTGATGTAGATACACAGCCGAGTGCTCCAGAACACCAAACTGCCCAAAAGTTCAGTTTTTATAGAGGTAGTCACACTTCTTGATGATTAAGTAATCTTCTTTAATAACACCTGGCTGCTAGTGCATTTCTTTATCAACACCTGGCTGCTAATTACTCTCTTAATGATTGTGGATGTAGGAAGGGTATACTTATTTTTCCTTCCTTGTTTCTGAATGTTGGTGAAATCTGTTTTTTTTTTGTTGGTACCTGAGGTTATTTGTTTGTTTATTTAGGCCCTGATAAATAAAAACATAGAATTGAAGGAGGGTGCACTTTCCTTTTCTCATGACTAAGGGGTACGGTGGCTTAGTGGTTAGCACGTTTGCCTCACACCTCCAGGGTTGGGGGTTCGATAGGGGTTGGGGGTGTGTGGAGTTTGCATGTTCTCCCCGTGCTTCGGGGGGTTTCCTCTGTGTACTTCGGTTTCCTCCCAGCCTACAACATGCATTATATACACAATAAATATACACTATGTTTATATGCGACTATATACAACATGCGTCGTAGGCTGATTGACATCTCTAAATTATCCGCAGTGAGTGAATGTGTGTGTGCGATTGTGCCCTTTGACGGGTTGGCAGGGTGTCCCCAGCCTGTCCAGGCTCCTCCCCACGACCCTGTGTAGGATAAGCAGTATATGCTACACCTCCTGCTCAAGGAGATTCAGTTTAAACAGTTTGTTCTGACAAAATTGGAATAACAGTGAAAATCATTTGAAATCAGTTATAATAAAATGATACAAAGCCACAGGTTTGATTTCATTGTACAGCAATTGTGGAATTATTCAGTAAAGAACTGTGTGTAAATTTCCCCAGAGCTGCTGAACATACCGAATAAAAGCCTTCCTATAAAATGTCGAAATATGTTTTCATATCAGCTCACACAAATGAACCTGTCCTCACACACATTAACACACACACACAAATAAACATGGCAAAACCACAGAAATCTAAGAGAAAATATTATCAAGTACTATTAAATATATAAACAAATATTATCAAAGTATTATCAGGTGAAAGAATACTCTAATGAGGTGGTATCAGACAGTGGATATAAAAAGTCTACACACACCTGTTAAAATCGCAGGTTTTTGTGATGTAAACAGTGAAACCAAGATAAAATCATGTCAGATCTTTTTCCACTTTTAATGTGATACAGCAACAAGCAGAATTCAAGTGATGACAAATAGAAACATTTTAAGAAAAAAGAAGAAGAAGAAGAAGAAGAAGAAGAAAAAATACAATAACTTGGTTGCACAAGTATGCACTAACTAATACTTTAACTAATAACTAATACTTTGTTAAGCACCTTTTGCTTGTAATGCAGCACTCAGTGTTTTCTGAGTAAGAGCTCTGTAGGCAGGCTTGGATGGGTCACTTTCTGTAACTTAATGTGTATTAGCCTAATACTTCTTAGACACTAACGTTTTCCATTTCAATTACATCAACAAAGGGTTGAAAGAGATCAGACAAGTTGAATAAATCCAATTCATTAGGATTCATTTTCATGTTCACAGCTTCTTATGTTCTGATCTTCTGATGTTAGTGACATTAGTTAACTAATTTCATTACGTTGGTAAGTGTTGGTCATGTTGTGCAGCCACATTAACTGGTTCACATCCATAGACTTGTGCGATGCTTACTTTTATGTCCCCCTTGCTCAGGAGCACAGATGTTTCCTGAGGCTTGTTTTCCGAAGTCCTTCCTTTTTATGAACGTTTTTAACACGCCTAAGGACAGCCTTGTCTTCTCTAATGGCTAGCATCAGAATGTCGCCTGATGTCTGTATATCTGAATGACTAGCTCCTGTGTGCTCAAACAAACAGCAGGCCAACTGGAACATGTTCCCACCATCACATGGCAAATATTATCATACTTACCAATCAGGTTCACCCAAGGCATTGCCTGCAGTATTGGCTTCTGTTGAGAAAGCCTGGACTGATGAAGACAGTCAGACACATCAGTAATTCCTCTAGACTAGCTGGAAATGTAGACATGCCAGAAATGAGTCATCAGACTGCAACTGGACCTCAGATGTCACAGACACAATGTGTCCTTGTTTCAGTAGAGGGAGCCTGGTGATGGTGTAGTGCGTGTATAACAGAACAGTTTGCTTGGGACCAGAGACACCAGAGAGAGATAATCACCACAGCCTGCCTCACAGGCTAGAGGGCTTTGTGTGATGCCACTGGGATACCGGAGACAAGTTCTTTTTGTTGCTTATCAGACCATGCCACATTCTGGTTCCCTCAGGGCAGCACAGTGTCGAGTGACTCTCTTTGCCTTGTACAGAATCTCCTAAATGGCACCTCTATGGGATCCCATAGGCTTGCTACTGCCTTGTATGCAGTGTGGCAAAAAATAAGTCTGGAGATATCTTGAATCTGGATCTCCTGTCCAAGATTATAATAACATAACTTTATCAATCAGTCTGTTGAACTTGACGTGGTTCACGTGGTTGTGTATCTAACTTGATAAGTCTAAATGAATGTCCCTCAGACAAACACCTCAACACAAAAAGAGAATGCAAAGGCACAGTGGCTTTGCTGTCATCTATTCTCATAAACTCCAAACTCTCCAAATTCAAACTAGTTCAAACTAAGAATGAATTATCAAGGTAAGCTCTAAGACAATCATAAAGGAACCCTAACCTCCTTTCTATCCATACGACTATACTCTTACTAAAACAACACATACTACAAAGAAATGTTCAGTACTTTGCTTTGTGTGCTTTGTCATGTTCTAAACTGAGTGATGTCCTTTGTAATTTTCCTAATTATCGCAGATTATTGAAAGGCTACAATATTCTAAGGCACACATTGTCCTGTGTATCCACTGTATTGTGTTACACTTCTTGTTTTTTTTTGTTTTTTGTTTTTCACTGCATCTGTAGTTTTACATTTTGCTGACCACAAGTCACTAATGCTGGGTTTAAACACAGCCCAGACTACTACTAAGTGCACTGGGAAAGACTGTCAAAAGCCCACATCATGATGTTGCTTTCCCACACTTTTGAGCTCACAGCTGACAGCATAAGTTGCTGTTCGGAAAACCTGTTTGCTGGGTCTTACAGGAAAATAGGAAGTTAACCAGTGAGAGACAGAGCAAAGACTATGGGATGCAGTAATGACTGAAAGAAGAATTTACCCAGCTTTGCCCAGTATGTAAGTTATAAAGGGAAAACATAATATAATATAATACATTCTCTATCATCTGTTGATGAGGTCATTCTTTCATTCGGTAACCATTTTATCTTGGTCAGGGACATGCAGGATTCGGAACATATGCCGGGAACACTGTTCATGAGATAGGAATACAACTTGAATGGGACTCAAGTCCACCATGGAGCATTATGCACCCACACATTCAATTCAACATAGCCAGTCCAGCTAGAGGGATGTTTTGGGACGTAAGAGGAAACCAGAGACCCTGGAGGATACACATGTGAACACATGGGGAACACACAACCACACAGACAGTAACCTGAGTTCAGGATCGAACCTCCTATATGACATATCATCCCTGTTTATTACTGTAGGTTTTCTATCTATTCATTTGTATCCAAATGAATACCCCTTAGCCAACAATGCAAAACAAAGAGAGGGTGTAAAGGCACTGTGACTAGAATTCTGTTTACTACTTCTCAAAATTAAAACCACATAACTGGTCGACTGGGAGCGAATCATTGAGGTAAGTCCTGAGAAAGGCATGAAGGACTAAACTTTTTCTAAAACAATACATACTTCAAAGAAAGGTTCAGTACTTTGTGTTTTATGTTCTAAACTCCTGTGCAATTTTTCTAATTATCAGAGATTATTTCAAAGAAAAGTTACAGTTATTTCAAAGAAAAGGAACGCATTGTCCCCGTGTATCTGGTATGTATCTGGCATGTATTCGGTGTATTGTATTGCGTTTGTTTTTATTGCATCTGCACTTTCATATATTGATCTTGATCTTCTGTGTCCTCTTTGCCTAGAAATACTCACATAACAGGCATTGAAAATGGAGCTCACCTTCAGTCGAAGTGCAAATTTTTCTTATGATGTGGACCGATGGAGCCGAAATAATTTCACCGATGTCACCTTCTCAAACAACTCTGCAGTTTCTGTAAATCTGAATAAGGCTGCTAACTGGGTTAGCATTTTTGTCCTTTGTGACACTATGGTTTCACTCGGCTGTACAATGGAGGTCTCCAAGATAAAGGCCCACATTGTGAAGCCCAAAGGGGTGGTGATCGCCATAGTGGCTCAGTTCGGGGTGATGCCCCTCACGGCCTTCTCTCTGGCTAAACTGTTCCAGCTCGGTACCAGTCAGGCCATGGCAGTGCTGGTTTGTGGCTGCTCTCCAGGAGGAGTGCTTTCCAATGTCCTGTCCTTTGCCTTCAAGGGGGACATGAATCTCAGGTACATTTCCGCCATTATACCATTAACAGTCTATAGTGAAAGTCTTTATATTGAGTCTTTATAGTCTCTATATTGAGACTTATATACAAATGTCTACACAGGCTTTATTGTGTTTGAGCTATGAGTAGCTAACTCACTCCACTGTTTTCTCACTAATCAGTTTACATTTAGTCCATTGGCAGACATTACTCTTAGTGACAGCCAGGGCCACTGCTGTACATTCTGGGGCCCATAGTGACAACTTCGTCATTGTAGTCAAAATTATTTTAAATGCATGAATGAAAAGAATTAATACTTCATTATTTATCATTAGCATTATCAGCTATCATTATAAATGATCTTTCTTGATGGAACTTTTTCCATTTCATTTACATCAGCAAAGGGTTACAAGAGCAGGCTAAATCTAGTTACTTAAGATTAATTTTTTAGCGGTCTGTTTCTCCTTTTCTGCTTTTTTCTTTTTGCATTTTTGCAGCCCAGATAGACCAGCCCAGATGTTCACAGCTTGTTAATGATCTTCTGATTTTAGCTACATTAGTTAACTAATTTCATTATGTAAATTGCAGTTTCTATTCTTTCCCATTCCTACTGTGACCCCCTGCGACTGGCTGATAAATAAACATTTTCACCAAGTGCTTTTTTGCACATCTATTAAAAATAAATAAATAAATCACGGGGCCCATTGGTGGTCCAGGGTCCCTAAGTGATGAGAGCTTAAGGTGTAAACTGTATGCAGTACTTAAATCTGTAAGGATTCATAACCTGAACGCAAAGCTTATACAAGTGCTAGAATGGTCTACTCAGTAACTAACAAGGAAAAAGTGGGCATGTCAAGAATATGTGCTGGTGCAGAGAAACACAAAGAAGTGTCATCTTAGATATTAAAGGCCATAAGGTCTTAAGACCTTAACAGAAGGAATGGAGACCCTGAGCTCTTCTGACTGGAGGAGGAAGCCCATTCCACCACTGAGGAGCCAAGGAAAATTTGCCATTTTGACTGAATGAAAAAGATTTTTGTTAATTTAGCAGAAAACTTGGGGCCTTTCTGAAGTAGGAATGCTACACTGGTGAATTGCAGGAGGTGAGAATCTGGCACTCCACACTGGTTAAGGTGAGGAAATGATCATGTCTGTAGAGTGAGGACATAAGCAAGCCCTCCCTACCTGAAACAGCACAAAGGAAATGTAAAATAAAGTTTGGCATCTTAACTATACTGCAAAATGACATTTGTTTCTGAACAATTCATGGACTGGAAAATTGAGCACATGAGAGCCCTAACATTTTGGCAAACATAGCAAGCTGAACTACTAAAAAAATAAATAAAATAAAATCTTGGTTAGAGGATGAAGAGATGTCTGGTGAGGTCTGGTGATGTTACTGTTTAGCAGCAGACAATTTATGGCCTAAATATACACCTGGGTGATCATAGTCTGACATTAGTGCTATTATAGTCAGGGCTACCATCTGAAAGCAAGAGGTCTTTCGTGCCTGTGACATCTGCTGTGGTCTTGCCACGTGTCTTTTCTATGTGAGGCCTGGAATAGAGAAGATTGTTGAGGAAGAGTGAGCAAAAAGATACATATAATACCCTACCAACTCCACAGTAGTACCTGTTTTTTGTTTGTTTGTTAGTTGTTTTTTGTTAGAGTACTGCTTGGAATATTCCTTCCATCTTCCAGCTTTGTTTTCTGTTAGATGGCCTTGGCTGATCCGACACCCCAATTACTGTGCCTCCACTTTTTTTGAGTTGGCAGACAGTCCACCTAAGTCATTTTCTGCCCCATCATGCTCAGCACTGTCTGGAGGGGATCATAACATCATAATACACAGTAGTAAGCTGCAGTATAATATTGATGGAGCCACAGATTCAAGTTCAACTGTTCAGTGTTTGGAATCCAAGAGGCGAAGTTCACTATCGACATAGGCCACTACGGTTTGAAATTGGCCCTTTGGAACCAGAGCACCTTCCAATCTACTCTCCTACAGTATAAAGAGAAACAAACCACAACCTTCCTAGGCCCTCAATTAGCACATCCACCTGGGACATAGGATAGGTGTTAGCCTTGTTAGGCTCCAGATGTTGTAACAGAATGTAAGGTATTGAACTGCATTGATACCATAACTATTGGGCTGGAAAACTGGCTAGTGGATTCCTCAAAAATCCTGTGCATTTTCATTACCTCATTCTCAATATCTTACCATCAGGCCTTGGGTAGGTCACATGGTCAAAATCCCAGATTAGGCAGTAGTCATTGACGAAAGAACCCCCTTCAAACTCCAATGTCTGGACACAGCAGTTTTTAACCCCTTGCGGTCACAACATATTATTCAGTTATTCATCTTAAAGCATATTATTCAATGTAGTGGGTTGGGATTGGTTTTAGCACTGGGACCGGTGGGAAGAGTTTGGGATGAGTAGGAAGAGCTAAACCTGATTTGGAAAGATGTGGTGGCTGGCTCAGGAAGGACAACCAGTAGTGCCCCTTCTAGGATAGATCAAGCTGCTGAAGCATGGCTCATCTGATGGTCAAGGAGGTCTTTTTTGACAGCTCATTCCATAGCCTACTTGCCCATGATTTGGGTGAACATCTGCTGCTACTCTAGGCCGAGTAGGTAATCAATTGTGCAAGGGAATTCTGCTGCATGTCTGCGTTATATTGTTCTCTGAGCAACTCCTGGATTTGCCACTAGTGCTTCTCAGCATTATGTCACTCAGGGAACATAGCAGACCCAAGGTAAGAGTGCACATGAAGTTTTTTGTTTTACGGTACTACAATCGATGCATTAGTCAAACAGTAGCCTAAAGCTTTTTGTAAAATAACAACTCTTTGTAAAATGAAAACAGCATTACTGCTTTCAGCTCACTCGCTGATCCCTTGATATTCTTCTTGGCTTTGGTCCCCTCACAACCACAAATACACATAGATACGATCAGGCCAATGAGCAAAGAGAGAGAGAGATCATATAAATATACTCTATATGGCCAAATATATGTGGACACCTGACCATCACACCCATACGTGATTCTTCCCAAAACTGTTCAAAGTTTGAAGAACACAGTTGTATAGAATGTCTTTGTATGCTGTAGCATTACAATTTCCCTTCACTGGAACTAAGAAACCCAAACCTGTTCCAGCATGACAATGCCCCTGTGCACAAAGCAAGCTCCATTAAGACATAGTCTGCCAAGTTGGAGTGGAAGAACTCGAGTGTCCTACACAGAGCCCTGACCTCTACCCCACTGAACACCTTTGGGATGAACTGAAACACCGACTGCACCCCAGACCTCCTCACCCAACATCAGTGCCTGACCTCACTAATGCTCTTGTAGCTGAATGAACACAAATCCCCACAGCCACGCTCCAAAGTCTAGTGGAAAGCCTTCCCGAAAGAGTGGAGGTTATTATAACAGCAAAGGGGGAATAACTCTGAAATGGGATGTTCAACAAGCACCTGGGTGTGAGGAGTGCAGTATTCAGTAACATGCACACGGATCCCATCCACGCCGCCTTGCAGCAGCTACTTCCTTACTCAGAGAGGATGGCCTTGGTAGCCTCCACCATTTGGGGAATCCCTTGGAGTCCCTCCTGCCTTACACAATTTAAATTTTAAGTTCCATGGCCCAAGTTCGTTGGTCCATGGCCAGCTTTTCCACAGCCTGTTGACCACTGCCCATTTGCTGCCCTGTCAAAGAGCCCCATCTTGTTTAAACTTGTCTTCTTAGGAGGTTGATCTCTTAACAGAAACAGTATAGAACCTGCCTCCATCTAGTCCTTGGTCTGCTCCGGGGTCTTCTCCCCGTTGGACATGCCTGAAACACTTCCCCAGGGGCATCCTAGCCAGATGCCCGAACCACCTCAATTGGCTCCTTTTGATGCAGAGGAGCAGCGACTCTACTTTGAGCTCCCCCCAAATGTCTGAGCTCCTCACCCTATCTCTAAGGCATTTCCGCTACTTGTATCTCCACCTCCTGCACTAGCTCTGGCTCCTTTCCCACCAGAGTGGTCACGTTCCATGTTCTTAATACCAGTTTCGGTAGCAAGGGATAGGTCCACCAAGACCACTGCCTTCAACTGCTGCCCAATCCACAATACACCAAAGCCTTGCAACTCTTCCTGCAGGTAGTCTGCTCACAAGAGGACGGTACCATGTAGCTCATTCAGGCTGTGCCCAGCCAGGCCCCATGGGTAAGGTCTCAACCACCAGGCACTCGCTGATAAGTTCCCCACCAGGCCTGGGTCTAGGGCGGGGCCCTGGTTTCCCTATTCCGATCAAGGTATCTGGGTCCTTGTTTTTTCCTTCATAAGGATGTGTGAATCGCTCTTAGTCTGGCCCCTCACCTAGGACCAGTTTACCTTGAGAGTCCCTGACAACATAGCTCCTAGGATGGAGGGGATAATGTTGGATTATAACAAATAATCTTGTCTCTTTGTTTCCTTTTTAAGCAAATTATTCATGAGCTTTCGGTAGCATGCATATTCAACACTGATTTCAGAACAAGCCTATCTGCTGTCCTTGTATGCTATTGTGTTAGTACATTGTTTTGGATAAAATTAATAACAAAAAGCTAGCAATGCTACTCAGGCAATATGGGACATTTCCATCATATCTGATCAGTGATCGTAAGTTTTTGGCATCAGATTTTTGTGACCGATCTTCTTCTATCTCAGCATTGTGATGACGACTTGCTCTACACTGGCAGCACTGGGAATGATGCCCCTCCAGCTCTTCATTTACTGCCACGGCTTCTCTGACCTGAGTGCTGTCCCCTACGGTAGCATCATCCTGGCCTTGTTCTTGACTTTGGTGCCCTGTGCCATTGGCATCTATATTAATTATCGAATACCACAGTACTCCAAACTTGTCACCAGGGTAGGTCAATTGATAATACTGTATGCTTGTAGCTGACACTAGAAAAGCTGAACAGCAGGAAGTGCAGTTCTTTATGACAGTGTTTTTTCTTATGTCACAGGTTGGGCTGAGTTTAATGCTGGTAGGTTTGATTGTCTTTGCTGTTCTGGTTGGGATTTTACTAGGCGAGGCTATCCTGATAGTTGCAGCACCTCGACTCGTGGCAACAGCAGCACTAATGCCACTTATTGGATATTCACTCGGCTATGCACTGTCACTCTTCTTCAGGTTTGATGGACCGTAAGTAAAGGAATCTGCCTCTTAACATTGTATAGCAAAGTGAATTTTAGCCTTGGGTGCTTCTACAGTATAAATGCATGTTTTTAAAGATAAGTTTTTAAACCTCTTTTTTGCAGCTCAAATGTGAAAGCAGTTAAGTAAGATGTCCAACTTCTATACTGAATATACTGTAGACTTTGAAGTGTTATATAATATTAAGTTATGTATTTAAAAGTAAATATTTAAAAAAAGTAAAAATAAATATTTAATATATTTAACAATATAATATTTTTATATTAATATATTTAATATTAAAAAAAGTAAATAAATATTTAAAAGTTTCTTAAATGTCTTCATAAGTTACACTTACTGTATCTTACCTGACACTTAAACTATGCCATGTTTTTTAAGTGCAAGTTATTTATTATTAAAAATGTTTTATTATTATCATTATTATTATTATTATTATTATTATTATTAAATTAATTTAAAATGTTTAAAGTCAGTTAGACTTGCCTGTTTAAAACTGAAAGAATATAGGCTATTGCAAAGCCTGGCATTTTTATTCATGATTATTTCAAACTTATTTTAGCTTTTTAAGAATTTAATTAAGGAAGATTCTTAAGAAATGTCCTAAATTCTTTGTCACAAAAAAAGGTTTTCTTGTTCAAATTCTTTTCTTTTTTTTTTTTCTCACAAAGTTTTTCTTTTATTGTAACCCTAAGGTGTAGGAGGACTGTTGCTATAGAGACTGGTTGCCAGAACGTCCCTCTCTGCTATACGATCCTAAAAGTAGCCTTTCAGCCAGAGTTCATCGGCCCATATTTCCTTTTCCCTTTTCTGTACTTTTTCTTCCAAATTCCTGAGGCACTGGTTTTGATCATCCTCTTCCGATGCCACACCAGGCAGAAATCTTCAGATGAACCGGCAGTGAATCATCAGGACTTCTGAGTATTTTGGAGAAAACCAGGGACGAATACTAATAACTATACTATGTTATTATACAACGTCCAGGGTTTCAGAATAAAGTCAGGAGTGAGGAAATTGAGGTTGTTGCATGTAAGTCTACATTTTCAATAACAGTGCTATTGTTTTGGACAAAAGTTGTTAAGCTTATCTTGCTCGTCCAGGGCTAAGCCTTTACTAATGGGGTTTGGGGGCATGCTTTGCCAAGAGAAATCTTTATATTTAAAATGAGTAACAATAGACATAAATCAGTGCATTTCTGCTGAATTTTTTAACCTGATAAATGTCCTCATTCCAGTGGTTCTCATTCCTTTTGTATGGGAAGCGGAACTCTCCGGAAGCATGATGAAACTGCACTACTATGCAATACATATAGCAACTTCATTTACACATTTGATGAAATAAGGCAGAGAACTTTACAAACGATTAATGGTACGACCAATGTTCTCCAAAGTAAGGGAACACTTTACATTACACTCCTCAAAGGAGGACATTAGCTGCGAATGTGCAAAAAATGTGACCTCACGTGGAACGAAGCACAAAGGTGATGGAGAGAGCACAAGAATAGCCTGGTCAAAAAAATAAAACAAGGTAAATAAATAAATAAATACAGTTAAACCGAGTAAGCCTTGTGGCATAACCTGTGTTTTGATATAAGCTATAATTTGATTTGTAATTATTTCTTTGTGGCCAATGTGAGAAACAATGTCCTGAGCTGAACCACTGTTGAGCTGTCCTACCTTATCGGTTTGCCCAACTGTATCTCACATTTATGGCCGTATTTTCTTGTATTTAATTTTAATCAATTCATACTGTATTAATAGTTATTGTGTGTGGACATTTCTTGAGTTCCTTTAGTTCTTGCCTGTAATTAGTTCCCATTTACTGGTTGTTCGATGCACGTGTTATCGTACCCTGTCATATACGACCTCTCATTAAATGTGCATAGAGAAAAATTCTAGTTCTATATCATTCCTGTAGTAATCACTCATTCACAGGGACTCGTACCTCGGGTTTGTTCATTAGGGATTTTTTTTAAAGCTGTTCTGTCACGATGTCTATTCAGATTCTTGAAAGCAATCGTAGGCAAAGGTGCACTTTAAAAGAAAGCTTTAATTAGAAATAGTTATATACACACTGACAAACTGTAGAATTAAATTAAACTTTATACAAATATTAAAATACTATCTTCACACCCACTGCAATGTACAGAGAAAAAAAAAACAATTGAAAAGGGTAAGATGAGATGGGTAACACCATTCAATGGTGTCAAGGATTTCTGTTTTTTTTTTTTTTAAAAAAAAAAAAAAAAAAAAAAAAAAAAAAAAAAAAAAAAAAAAAAAGCTTTGGGCAAGAAAACAGCATCTGAAAAATAAAGAACAAAGAACCCGACACCCTCTGAAAAAGCCGTAAGACTGTTAATGCATAGGAAATAAAACATAAAGGCTGTAAGGAAAACTGAAGACGAATCAACACCGTGATGGAAGAAACATGATTACAAAAATAATGAAATGTACAAGTCTATTAAGGCGAAAGCTCGGCTCTGTCTTCTTCCCATTTTGCAAGGAAAAAAAAAAAAACTAAAAAGGATGTCTGACCACACAAACCTGACCCTCACTTTTCTGAAATCAGGTAAGCCAAAATATTAGGACAAGCAATGATGGATTTGTCCATTATCAACTTATCCAATGATCAGATCAGTAATTAGTTACTGTGCAATTAAATGTACATGCAAAAATGCACATACATGACCAAGAGCTGCTTTTAGCTGGTTGGAAGAAAAAAAAAAAAGAAAAAAAAAATGCTTACTTTTAGAGGGATTTGTTCAGGGGTGGACAAATCCTAAATTTAATAGCAATGACAGCACATAAAGTCTAATTAATTAGGCTGAAAAGTGTAATTTAACTCAAAAGCGTGACGATATAATTGTGTGTGTTAATACAGACGATGGAAAATTTGTAATTTTATGTAGCTTTAGTTTTTATCCTCTCCTGATCATGTCTTTGGCTAACATTTATGATGTAGTATTCTGTCATCGCATGTAAAAAAGACGTTATTTAATCTAGCTAGTGTCTTCGTTTTCACTTGATGACTGTGCATTATTATTATTTTTTTTTGCACTCCACTGTATTCTGCTCCGTTGTCCTTGTTTCTACATTCTGGAAATATTATCTAGCATCCACTCAAGCTAATTATCGTGCATAGTAAAAAACAGCTCCTATCAATAGTCACTGGTTTTGTGCGTAGTGCAGCAGGTGACGAGATTCGGAAAAGAGTAGCGTTGAGTTGCTTTTGATCCGACTGGAACGTGTTGTGTTTAAACAAAAATAACAATGAAATGAACAATGAAAAATAATAATGTTTTCTTTTGCAGAAGGCAGACTTAACAAGCTCCATATTTTAATTTCAGACTATGCTACTATGATTTATCGTTCAAAAATACACCAAAAAAGATCATTCTCTAATTATTTACCCCTCCCTTGCATTATTCATCGTCACGGTTTCAGGGTTGGGAAGTAGACTTTTTCTGCTTTTTTAGGATTTTGTAATAAAAAAGAGCCCTGAAAGCTTGGCACCTAAACTAGTGATCTGTCCACCCCTTCACATGAGTGTTGCTAATTTCAGCTTTCTTTCTGGCGTAATCTTGTTTATTTAGTACTCATACCTCATACACACACAGCTGGACAAACAGAACGACCCAAAGACATTTAAGAGCAAACAAATCGAAGATTTGTTCTATATGATATGATGTGATGTGATAATCTCTCAGTTGAATTTTTAACTCAAATTTTACCGGGAGGTCAAATAACAATCCTACGCTGAGTTAAAATTAGAATTAAAAAAAAGTTGACACATTTGAGCCCTCTTCATTCAGTCAAACGTGTGAAGCCAAAACACACACACACACACTCTCACACACACACACACACAGTTTGCAGCGAACAGAAAGGCAAGCATGTCTTTGAATACAGTACTATGTAAACCAGTTCATCCCTGTATCTCGCTCGTCCATCCTGTGCAGCATGCGTGTTCTCGTGTGCACTAGTTTGGGGGGAAAAAAATTCAGATGCACAGATCATGCAGCATTTAAAAAAAACAAAAAAAAAAACAACCTGATTTAGTAAACCTCAGGGGTGAGAGGTCACAGTCACTGATCGACCAAAGGTTCATCGTTTACACAGAAACTGATTGAATGCATTCATAATTCGCAAAAGCTATGTGAAGATGAAGGCTTTATGAGTGCAACTGCTTGTTTGTTAGTACGCCGCTGGGGAAAAGGTGCCGTTTATAAACGTGTTATTCAGCCCGTATGTATGCGTTATACATAATCCTGTATATTCTATAGCATCTGTGCAGTCGTTTGAGGGAGAAGGTGGGAGCGTGTGGAGCATGATGGCGGTGTTTTACAGTGAGGCGAGGATGAGCGGTTACACGGTGCAGCTCAGAGAGTTCGTAGAGAGTTGAAGGGGCGGTCAATCGAGAGGCATTTGGTTACTCCTGCATTCTGTACGGCAGCAATGGGGGAAGGGTTTGGTAAAAAGCTTAAGGAGCCACAGTCCTGGTCATCATCCACAGACAGGAGGACGCTGCGTGTGCTCTCAGGCCTCCTTCAGCAGAGGAATATCTGTTAAACAGGGAACAAAATAAACCGTCACAAAGTCAAAGTAGTAGATTCTTAGATAGACAAATGTTGTTTAAGTCAGGAATAAAACACTCCGTGTTGTGCTGTTACAGGAAAATAATCAACGACAGAATGGCGTGATGATGCGCAGTTACTGTCATCACCCTGATGTCCTGTGACAGCACGCTTACAAAGTGTTTCGTTCCTCTTACAGCACAGCAATTCTTACAATTTTTAATGAATTAAAGAACATGTCATGTTTTATCCATTTACAGTTACATTTAATGACTGTGAAACAAGTTAGTTCCTGTTATCGCTTACGTTATAGCAGCTATAAACAATCATTCCCTCACCTCTCTTTATTTCCTCTCTTTTAAGGTTAATAAGACCAAAAAAACAAAAAAACCACAGCTTGTCATGTTTCTGAGAAACCACCAAGCGTAAACTCCTCTGTCCTGAAGATGTCCGAAAGTTACAGTTTTAACTCTGACTTACAAAGCGCTCACACTGGAGACTCCTTCCATAAACGTTAAAGAAACGTCGCCTTACTTTACACACACACGACTACACATCTTTTTTTAAAACCCGCCCCCAAAAATCAGACACTGTTTAGAGTGAAAGATTATAAACAAAGAAGAATTTTGTCTTTTAAGTGATTAGAACAAATGAATCATGCTCAATTTGGTCTACAAAGGTTAGATCAGAAAATAAAACGAGATGCTATTTTGACAATAAAACACAATTTAGCACAAGAGGGCGCTACTTAATCACAAGAAGTGATTATTTTGTGTGTGAACGCAAACCTCTGTTCATTTGTGAACACTTAAAGAAAAAAAAACACTCAGGAAGCTTTACCCCTGACATCCTTCAGACAGTAAACAATTTGAAAAAGTTACATATAAAATTGTATTAACGGTAGAGTTTTATAATGAATTTCATATTAAATCGATTCTTAATTAGCATGGTATGGATGCATTCATTTCTAGAAATAGTCAATTTTGCTTGTAGGAAAAACAAAATGCATCAGAGGAAAGAAAGCAAGTTAAAAAAAAAACAAAAAACAACATAAGAGTTAAAGGTTGAGTGAGTGTTTACAGCGTACCGTCTCCATATTCCTCTACGGAGGTGAGTGAGAGCAGGCTGTGCTGGTCGCTGCTCGTGCTGCTCGGCCTACGCGCTGCTGCTGCTGCCGCCCCGCGCTGCTCCGACACCCAGGTGGAGGAGGAGGAGGAGGAGGACGGAGAGGAGGAGGAGGGGTCCTGGTGAACGAGCACGGTCTCGGAGTGACAGGAGCGTGCGGAGGTGGAGGTGGAGGTGGAGGGGAGGCTGTGCTCAGGTCGGGAGTGGCT
>CM040472.1:17552458-17566919 GCA_022758105.1 Pangasianodon gigas | reverse complement strand
AAAAAAAAAAAAAAAGAGTGTGAAAAGTAGAGTACAGAGAATAAACCGTGCAGCAGATCACACCAAGCTGTTATACATTAAAGGAATATTTAATCCACCCTGAAACATATTAAATATGTTTATACTCAAACATATATGTGATGTATTGTGTATATATCTGTGATGTGTTGAGTGATTCTGCTGTTAATTTGTTGGTTGGTGTCGCATTTTTCTTATTTCTGTGAAATGTTAGTGGTTGTGTGTCATGATGATATCACAGGGGGACACTTTTATTGCTAATAGGATAAAAAAATTTAATGATTTTAAAGATAAGTAACTATGAATAACTATCAGGTTTCACTATTAGCTCCTAAAAAGAAGACTAAAGCACTAAAGCGCTGCTGCATTGCTCTCTTTATACAAAGTGAAAACAGACTCACATTAAAATACAAATCTTGGATGCTGATAAAGATTAATATGCAAGCTTGGGCAGATTTTTTTTTATTTCAAGACCAACCATGTCCTGTTTTACTTCAGTGTAGTGAGATGTAATGTCTGTGTGATGTCTTGTTTTTGTAAATGTACATATGTATTAATTTCTGGTTTTAATTATGTACAGCAGTTCGGAACAACAGTCAGTTTTAACTGTGCTTTATAATTAAAATGTTCCGACTAACATGTTTAATCAAAAAGATTATTCTATTAAAAGAGACAGAAAGCAAAGGAGTAACATGTTTGGATAAACCTAGCTTAAACAGTGCTAATAATTAACCTTAAAAAGGAGTTAATACAAGAAATTGTGTAACGTAAAAAAAAATTACAATTATTGACAGCACAAAGAAGAACGTTTTACTAAAAATGGCCACCAGGTGGTGCTAGACATCATCTCAGCTCGCTACTGAGCTGAGCTTTCAGTAAATTTCTGGCTTATCAGTGTTATCACGGTGACGTTAAGGTGTGTAACTTGTCTGAAACCGTGTTAGAGGATAGAGGAGGTCAGTGTCGGACCTGCTGTGATGGAAGGATTTGAGTTTGGGCTGCAGCAGGACAAAAAGGACGACCAGCAGCAGGATGAGGGCCACAGAGCTGGCAGTGGAGGCCATGATAGAAAGAGCTGGCATACCCAGAGAAGAGCGCTCTTCCTTCCCTGTGAGGAAAACAAACAAACAAACACACACACACACACACACACACAAGCTAATGAAACAAACAGCAGGAGGAAATAAAGAGTCCACACACAGTGCACATACAATTAGGCCTGTCTGACCAAACAGCAAATTTTCATTATATTTACATATTCAAATGTTTAAAAAAAATTTGAATGTTGAAGATCCCAAATCAACTTTTCAGCCAAATGAGCTTCTATGCTTGATGTAGAGGGAAAAATAGCGTTAGAATCATGCCATTAGACATTTAAATTTTTTTTAAAAAATGTGCATCGTTCCGGCTGAAATTAAATTTCCTGGTTTAATAAATAAATTTCAGACTTTCACGCAAATTTCATGTCTGAAATTTAAAATGGCGTTTGTGTATAATCAATCTCTAAAAAGAATTCAGTCTGTCTATTAATTCACAATTTTTAGATTCACTTTCAAAATTACATCCCGGTAACTTGCAGGCAAAATTATAATTTCGGTATGATTTAAACTTCATAAAAAAATAAATGTACAGGAGTCACAGCATACTTTAAATTCACATATTTATTAAATTACTATAATTTTTTTTTCTAAATAACGGAACAAAACAAGGCAGGATGTGCACTATGAAAAAAAAAAGTATCAAATTGCAGTCAAATCGTAAGATATGTTACATAATACTGTTATCTATAACCTATGTAGTGAGCACATATAGTGAATAGGAAGCCATTTTGTGTAAAAGGGGATTAGAAATGATTGATTACTGCTGACGTTAATTATATATACTAACCAATTAAAACAGAAAAACAGGACAGTAAACAGGACATGTGCACTTCCTAAAGGACACACACAACAGACCGTTTTGTGTGTGTGTGTGTGTGTGTGTGTGTGTGTGTGTGTGTGTTGCAGGATTATTTACCTTGTCCCAGGTGACAGATGATGGGTGCTGCTGAGTCCCAGTCTCCGTTCCTGCATGTGTGGTACCTGTATCCTTTCAGCGTGTAGCCTTCATCACAGAAATACTCTATCACTGTGCCTTCAGTCAGTCTGGGGCAGGGTGAGGGGTGGCACATGTAGCCTCCATTCTCCGGCTCACTGGGGGGACGACACACTGCACAATACACACAATAATACAGAAATAATCCATGAATAATAATAATATGCAAAGATGAGTAAAGGTGCATATATATATATATATATATATAAACTCTATTTTTATCTTTGTATATTTCTGTATATACATACTATATCCTATACTATTTTTATTCAGTTTATTTATTATTTTTCTTAACTTTTTCCTGTACTGCCTATTTCACTGCTTTTAATAATAATAATAATAATAATAATGATAATAAAACATGCAGATAAAAATAAAAAGCATCAGGAAAGAAAGATAAAATACAGAAATTAAATTGTATTAGACAAAATAATTGTATAAAACAAAATAATAAATATATTTAAAAAAAATTAAATCTAAATTTAAATCAAACGGTATAATAGAATGAAACTTTTTTTTTTTTAACAAATAATTAATTAAATAAAAATAAATAAAAAGTGATCATAAAATAAGTAATACATAAGCAATTAAGAGAAAATATTAATAATAAATCGAATAAAACAGGAAATTGTATCACTGAAAAGAAAAAAAACCATAAAAAAATTAAATATATAATAATATTAAAAAAATATGTACATTTTTGACTTAATTAATGTTATATTAATGTTATGATTAACAAAAAATATCAATCTGATATATTTAGCCAACAGCTACCACAGAGTTTATGCCAAATGGTCCACGCTGAAACGATCTCCAAACCTTGACAGCGTGTGTGTGTGTGTGTGTGTGTGTGTGTAACTCACCGTCGTTTTTGAGGCAGTGCGGTGGGACGGAGGACCAGTGACCCGGTGCGATGCACGTGATGATGCTCTCGCCGCTCAGTGTGTATCCTGAATCACAGCTGTACTGCAGCACTGTGCCTACGGGGAAGGAGCCGCGGTTGGTCTCTGTGAGGTTTCCTCGGCCATGCAGCACTGCTGAGGGCCTGGAGCAACCTGTAGGGTCAACGAGGAGAAGAGGGAATGAGTTACTACCACATACAACACACAAACACACAAACAAACACACACACACACACAGACCACGGCAGGACTCCAATAAAATATACACCGGTTTATCAATTCTGTGTGCGTGTGTGCGTTATATTAATCTCTGATATCATATCAGTTAAAGACAACATGAAGCGGAAATTATAAAACATTTTTCCATTTAGAAATGAACACACACATGTAGCGCACACTACAGCGTGAATCATACATCAGTTTACCAAAACTGCCTCAATCCTGGCTACTGATGCATTAACATTTCAGTACTGCTGATTAATATTTAATACCATCATGTATGGAAGGTGCTGTTATAGGGAAATAATCAACGACGGGGCGGTGTGATGAAGTGGCGTTACTGTTACCAGCCTGATGGTGATTAATTTTCTACAGCACATCCTTAAATTCACATCCTTAAATGCTTTATTCTTCTTATACCACAGCAATTTGCATTTTTTTTTTTTTAATTAACCAACTACAAATACTTTTTTAACCGTTTATAGTTACATTGAATATTTTCTGTCCTGAAGACTTTCCTGAGGCAGAAACGCTTTTACAAACTGTTACAAAGCGCTGACACTGGAGACTCCTTCCTTAAATGTGAAACAAACTTTTTTGGAGTCTTCTTACAAAAAAAAAAACATCACCATATCAATGATTCCACACCTTTATTTCTCTAAATATAGAACAACATCTCTTCTTTTGTCCTATCATATGTTTATGTATTTCTCCTGAGTCGCCATACGCTGCCTCTAAGTCCTCTTCGGAAAGGTCGTGCGTATGAGTTCGGAGGTTGTGATTATTACGCGGTGTGTGTTGAAGTGGTTTTTGGTTGGGAGAAAAAATGGACATCGTGAGAGTTATTTTTTCGTATCATCAATGACAAGTTTAACATGCAAACATTGTTTAACATTGCAGTGGCATTCGAGTGCGCTCGCCCTGTAATTACGATATTTCCGATAGAACTTGCAGGTAGAAATAGTTTACGCTAGCGACACTCTGCAGAAGGCAATCGTCTTCCTGTAGTCGTGGAAACTGTCATGAAATTTTAACAGTGCCACCTGAAGTACTGGAGCACTCGCATGTGATGGCCAATACGAACGCGAAGGAGTGTGTGCAAGTTTGTGTGTGAAGAACCAACAGGCTCAAAAACAGTTTTTATAAACATGAACACTTGAACTTGAACAGCAATAACTGTGTAATAATGTGAGGCATTGTAAATATGGATGTGTATTTTGGAAGTGGATGTGTATTATCTGTGTATTTTAAGTGTGGGTGTATTTTTAGCTTAGTTTTATAGTGTTTTAGCTTGGTTGGATTTTATTTATTTATTTATTTTTAACAGTATTTTTAAGCTATTTTGCACTATTTGCACCGGCTAAGGATAGCCATCCAATTTCGTTGTACTGTACATGTGCATTACAATAATAAAGGTCTATCTAAAGATGGTTTCGTCTTTACATTCCCCTCGAAGATGTCATCTCAGCATTAAGTACGCTGAAGCCTTAAGACTCCACTAAAGATCTTTAATCTCCCGTTTCATTACGCCCCGAATCTGAGACGAGAGCAGTGGACTGTGTCGTCCTCTGAGCCCCACATTTCACCAAAAGGCTTTTGTGCTCTCGTTTGCATCCAGCTAATAAAGTCATGCTTAAAAAGAGAGCTCTTAATGCCTCCAGATGGAGGTCTGCATTTTATCGTCCTCATCAGGCATCTCAGCAGTGTCCGAGATCACAGCGTTAATGTAATTCATCATTATTACAGTGTTAATTATGATAACACCAAAGTACGTGCAGAGCACCACAACTGAACAGGTCATGTGTGTGTGTGTGTGTGTGTGTGTGTGTGAGAGATTTCATAAAACTGGAATTTGAAGCTCTTTCTCTTCTTAACTTTGTTCCAACATTCCATGAGTCATTCAAACCGAAAAGAAACACGTGATGAAAAGAATCGCAGAACTGCGGAAGGATACAAATTCAGGCCAGCTGCTGAAACATGTCTGGACAGGTCGGGCAGAAACTTCACTGCTTCTAAAGGAGACAATGGTACGCTTATTAAATGGGATGGGAGAACTGGCATGCCAGCAAGAGATGAAGAGGCAAAAAGATGGCATGTACATGTGATCATGTGCGGAACTGGCATTGCACAATTATCGAGCACAAACCAGCTTGACCTGTACAGCCATCACTATAAAGATGAGGGAAATATTTTGTTTAAAAGACAGATCAGGAGACATGCAGTGCTGCTGACGTTTGATTCCAGATAATGACAAAGTGATAGATACAGGTTACAGGGTTTTTTTTTCTCAATTATTTACTTATACTGTCATGTTATTATTTATTTATTAATTATTTAGCAAAAGCCGTATTATCCACCCTCTCTAATTTACATGCACAGGTCTGTTCACTAACTAAAAAGTCTAAGGGACGTTTTAAAAAAGTGGTATATTGATGCTTTGACAATATTAAAAGTTTTCTCAAGGTTATGGTTCTCTGTGTAACCAAACCGTACCAGAGTTTGCTCAGAAATCATGAACCGTCATTTAATGCTGCGCTCAAATTAACTGCAATTTATTCCTAGAATACTTTTGCTATCTGACGAATATTCACGATAGTTCATGATGTATTCACCTTCTGGAAATGAATTGTTATAGATTTAACTGACTAACGTGTCTGTGCGCTGATTGATCTAAAGCAAATACTACTGTAGGTTCATTTAAAAGAAGAGAAGTGGTGCTTTATTTACTGTTGATGCTGTGAGCGGCCATGTTGGATTAGCATCATGTGCTGAACTTGGGATTGAGGACACTTGAGTGAGATTTTTTTTGTTTTGTTTTGTTTTTCCTAGTTGGAGGTCAGAGTTTCCAAGTTACAAGCTGCATTAAACTAAAAACCAAAGAAAATACCCTCAAATCCGAATTCCTACTCAGAACCTCAAACACATTAGCAGTTCTTTACTGTTAAATGAGTTATACTATGCTATATGCATCACTCATCACAGTTAGCTGGCTCGCCTGTCGCAAACAAAAGACGAACATGGAGGCGTCTACGCTTTTGCAGCTTTGTAGTTCAAATGCATGAAGGTTGAAAATGGCGTCATTCCAAGTTCCTACTTCTGAGCCATGCGCTTTTAGCTCACATTGAAGTGTGATGGTTGTGTTCATACCTCTGCCCAAACAAACTGCACTTTACCGAGGATGTTCGATTCAAACACACCAAATACTGCATGTGTGAAACTCACCCAAGACACAGACACACACATTTTCCACACTAAATGACGTCTGCCAAATGCCATAAATGTTTAATGGTGATTGTATAAAATGGGAGTGACACACCTGTATCACACAACCCTAGAACTACCAACATCATCATTTCCTCCTTGTTCCAAAGTGAATTCATGTTTGATAATTGACAAAAAACTACACACCAATTCAGTCCCGAGTGGAGCAGACTGACCTGCATATCTGTGAATCTGTGAATTCTTTTAAACTCAATATGTTTGCTGCAACAGATGGAAAACAAATGGCTTTGGGTAATCATAGTCATATGGAACTTTTGCAAACTCGCTCTTATTTCCTTCTTGGTCATGATAAGTGGGTGTGGTCTGCATTGTAAAGATGCGTTATGTCCTTCACATGTTCTGAGAAAGAATGAGTCCCTGCCTACACTAGGAATTTTCTATGGAAAAGATTCAGTGCTAGGGTGTTCCTTCATGGGACTGGCGATGACATCTGGAAAACGATGCTTTCGGGCCCTTCTCTGATTACAGCCACACCCCTGAGTACAGCTTAGAGCTGTGATTGGACAGTGATTGCATTTCAGTTTGGCACGACTGCAACACACTGATGAAATTATATTCACCTCTGACCCAAATCACTGATTGTTTTTACTGAAGAGATGACGAGATGTAAGAGTGATGCAGTGAAGGCTTTGCTTTTCAGTGCAGTATGTTTTCTGCATGTCAGTAACGAAAAGCATTATAGTTCACTTTTTTTTCACCAATCGCATTTCGCTCTGGCATGCAATCTTCAAAATTTTCCAGCGAGCACACAATGAATGTTGAGTTTATCTGAAGGTTATTTGAATTCAAAGCAAAAATCCACCCTGAAATATTTACCCTCACATGTTTTACTTTTAGTCGCCTACCAAATGTCTATAGAAACAAGCGCTTCCTAATTGTTTTGGTGAAATGATTCTTGATTCTTAATTCATGACACAGGAAAAGTGGCCTGTCCACAGGGGGCAGCATCGACTCTGCTTAAGATTTTTCCAACTCGCTAACATGGCCGTCGCTAAATCATCAGGAGAATGGTGTAAATTAAATAACTAGTACATTAAACTGTGACGTGAAAACATTTTATGTGATTTATGCAGTACAAAAGTGAATGTTTGCTTGTCTGTTGGAAGTATAAAATTCACACAAAATTTATACCTAATTAATATTCGAATGCATTTGAATGCTAAATGTATGAAGCAGTTTTCCTGAAACACTGACACTGGGCCTCATTTATCAATCTTTTATTGTGTGTAGTTGTGCTGTGTGTAAATGTTTGTGTAAGCTGTGTCTACACAACTCGTTTGCGTAAGCTGAAACGAACTAAAATTTTTCAGCGGATTTCACAAAAGCTGATTTTCTTCGTACTTGCACTTGTTGATCAAAGCACAAAGCATGTCCCGACAAAGCTCATTTGCATGTAGTGACGCCCACAAAACTCCATAAAAGGTAAAGTGCACAGACACCTGGGAGCACAAAATGAACAATCAGGGTAAAGGCTGAATGCCATTAATAATATTTAATAATATATAATATTAACGTTAATAATAATAAACGAGCGCTAAATCCTCAGTCAGCTGAGGTGTTTGTTTACCGTTTACGGCTCTGCGCAGACAGAGCGGCTCGTCTTCCATTTATACACCGTCATTTCTTTTGTCATAATTGAATGATTAGTTTTATTTGTCTTAATTTATGGGTTTGTGTTGGCTCGCTTTCTTTCGTTTTTATATTGTTTAATTAATGCCGATAAAATAAAACAGCTGGTTTTCACTAAACGCTCTCGATGGTGCTCTTAGTCCCTGACCTGGTGAACTAACATGAGGATGTGTTTTTGATCGAGACTCCAAAGCTCTTCTATAAGTCGCTCTGGTTAAGGGCATCTGCTAAACGCTGTAAACATAATAAAAATAATCAGTTTAAACTCCACAGTATATTCCAGATATAAAAGTGCAGAAATCCATGCACATTATATGATCTGAAGTCGATCAAGTCGAGGTTTACATTAGTTAGTCTTCTTATGCGTAAATTTACACACACTCAGGAGCACGAGTAGGATACGAACGTTTTTTTCTGAAATTACAGGATTTTCATGAATATCAAATTTTTGATGTAAATGTTCGTACGAACGATTTACGCATAAATCCATTCATATCCAGCTTGATAAATGTTTGTAAATCATCCTGACAGCTCACTCTCTGAAAAAAACAGCACTAAACTGTATCTTTCCTTGTCACTGACTTAGCACCCATATCTTCTGTACCTTTAATATGCATGTTTCACCTATAGAATACCTTTAAAATCATTTAAGGTACATAAATGGACCATAATACATTTTTAGAGTAAAGCTTTAAAGCTATGCATCTTTCTTGGTAAAAGGTACAAAAGACAAGAACAGTGACAACTAATGGTAGAGTTTAGTACCCATCTTTTTCTAACAGTGAATCATAGAAAGGTACGAGATTGAATGAGCAACACTACACAGATGTGTGTGTGTGTGTGTGTGGTCTGAAAGTACGCAATTTCTTCATTTTCTGGGAACCGTCTGGAGAAAGGGTGTCTGAAATACAGGGAAAAGGAGGATTTACAAGAAAACCAAAATAGTAATCACTGTAAAAGCTGATCACATTATACTGATCACTTCAGTCCGGAGGAGCTTAGCGAGGCTAAACGCTGCTCCACATGCCTGGATTAGGACCTGATCCACAGACGGAGAACCAGTTCGCTGTTTTAAACTGAGCACTGCTTTGGTTTTTTTTTTGCCTGTGTGTGTTTTTCTGGGCCAGTCCTTTGAGCCTAATCCCAGTGGACAGGAAGACAGAATATCTATCTTCTAGATATTAAAGCCTGTTTTTTCACACCTATATCACGCACAAACACACACACACACACACACAAACACACAGTCTGTTCAATTCACAGACTTTCCCAAACAAAAGGATTTCAGCGTGTGGGCTGCTCGAGCTCCCTGCTGATAGAGATATAGGGTGTAAATATGTTTCTGTGCTCAGGAAGTGCAAATAGGCCTCGAACACCGAACCGCGACGCAACACGACACGTCTCAAACTGCTGGCAGAGAGAAAAGAGCAGTGTGTGTGGTTTCCTGTGCGAGAGCAAGAGGAAAAGACAGGTCGCGGTGTTATTTATCTACAACGTATAAAGTTTCTGCACTCTTTAACACACATAACACTTCTCCCACAGGGGACAGGCCAGCCGAGTCACAACATGTGTGTGTGTGTGTGTGTGTGAGAGTGTGTAAGAGTGTGTAACAAGACAAACATCCAGATATAGATAGAAGGAAAGTAATAAAATAAAACTGGAGTCATGTTTCATGTTTACATCTAGGAGTTAAAAAAGGGTTTGTAAGTAAAATTAAAACAAAAAAACTTTAGGTTTTTGCTGTGTTTAAAAACCGTTAAGTTAATGATCTTAAGGTTAGATTGATGTTTAACGCAGCGTTAATTAGCTGCAGTAATAATTATGCTAATGGGAAGTCCTCACAAGGATAGTCAGACGTGTGTGTGTGTGTGTGTGTGTGTGTGTTAAGAGAAGGGAAAGAAGTGTACAGGCGTATCTGAGTGATGAAAATAGGAGTTCTGGGTAAACATAATGGCTGCTGGGAAATTTTTTTTTAAGGTAGGAAGTCATTCCTGTTAAAAATATTAAGATTCTGGGAAGGGGGTTTGCTTCATTTCTGTTATTAAGTACTGACTAACACTATGACACTATCTTCTCTCGGAGTAAACATACTTTACACCACGGTGCTGCTGAATTCTGGATCCTGATTAGTCAGAAGGTGTTGAGTAATTCTCTACAACAGCAGCTCTGACAATAGTGCAGCTACAAATCATAGGTTTATGTATATTAATGTGCTCATTTTAATACGTTATCGTTTCTATAGCAACAGCTCATTCACCGTTACTCTATTTGTTATTTAACCAAAAAAAAAAAAAACAACTTGTGGATATGGTGAAGTTCACATGTGTGGCATTTACGGAAAGAGTCTCCAGTGTCAGTGTTTTGTAAAAGTTTTCAGACGCCTTCAGGACGGAGGAGTTTCTACGCTTTCCGGTTTGACAACCTGCGTGTTTTTAAAAAAAATCTTATTCATTTCAGAAGAGAGGGAAAAAAAGAGAGCCTGGTGAAGTACTGACTGTTTATAGCTCAGAAACTTGTTTCATGGACGTTCCACAACATTAAATGTACCTATAAATGGATAAAAAGCATTCAGTAACATTAATATTTAGCAAATTGCTGTGGTATATGAAGCATAAAACACTACAGAACAGCTGTTATATGAAAATAATCGACTTTGTGGTAGTAACAGGAACTCCACTTCACCTTCCACAGTCCTACACTTGATTATTTTCCTACAGCGGAAGTCCCCGAAGTGATTTTTCTGCTTACTTACGTACAATGGCATGACACTTATTTTGTTCTGTTAAATTTTCAGTGTTTATTTGAAAACATCATTTTGCTTATTAACCTGACAGTCAACACTTTAGAGTCCTGAACCATGAAGGTCTGGTAAATCTAAGGGGGGAAAAAAAACCCAGACAACATTGACACTAGACAGGAAGTAAACATGTACAATATGCATCATGGGAACTTTTGGCGTGGGGAAATTTCAAAAGAGGTTTCATTTCCTGTGGCATGATTAGTAAAAGCTGCTTAGTGCATGCCGCAGACACGCTAACAGGGTACATAAAAAAAATAAATAAAGTAGTAGAGCTAATAAATGTATGGGAAAAAGTCATATCATCTGCTACGGCCAATCACAGGCATTTATGAAAATTATTTAGCTGAAGGCAGCTCATCGGATCAGAGACTAGCTACTGTACCTGCTCCGAGAGATTCGTCTGGTTTTCGCAGACGTTCATACAGGCTTTTCGATGACAACATTACATGACGTAAACAGATGAATGAACAGATGAGTATGGGTTTATTCCCTATGAGTCAAATTCAAAATGACGTTTCATCTGTTCAGAGGTCAGAGTCGAAAGTGATGATTTGAGGCAGCTCATTTGTGTATCAAAACACAAGCTCTCGAAAACTGACTTATTTATAGCTGTAAACTAGAGACGGCATGATACCACCTTTTCTTTCTCTGACACTGAAACCTTAAGTATCAGCATCATGTGTGTGTTTTTTTTTTAAACTGAAAAGCAGAAAAAAAAAAATACACAGCTATAAACAGGACTTGGACAAAATCCCAGCTTTCACACAAAAATCACTTACATTACAAATGTAATAAATATAATAAAGTATAAAGTGTATAATCAATCCTAACACAAAATACAGTCAGGTCTCCTTATATTCCAATAAAAAACTTTCCCAAACCCAATTCCAATCTTTTCCATTTTGTTACAGGATCAGATGAATCTCTCCGATATCCGATCCACCTTTTTTGCTGGTATCGGCCTCATACGGATCCTGGGTGTCAGATCACTTTCTGTCGCTATGGTAAAATGGTTTTGTGTTAAAAGGTAAGTGTACAGGTCACTATACACTCACACCAGGTGTTGACCTTTGCAGGAATTGTAGGGAATTTTATGTAAATGGATCATCAGACTGAATTTTAGTTCACTATCCTGGTATAATCTATCGAAAACCACTTCAGAGACGAGTGTCAGAAGTCAGAATCGGAGCTCCCTCCCTCTCTCTCTCTCTCTCTCTCTCTCTCTCTCTCTCACACACACACACACACACACACACACACACACACACACACACAGCTTATCCTGTGAATAGTGCTGGACTGGAGGCTTGTTCTAGGAATGTTGGGTAGGAGGCAGGTTTCCACATGCACTCATCATCTCCAAAGGGAGAACAAATCTCAGTCAGAGCTTAACACACACTCGCACGCTTGCTCACTCACTCACACACACACACACACACACACACACATGGACAGACGTGGCTGTCAGAAAGGAACGAGCCCTGGCAGAAACTCTGGCACAGTCCCACGCTACTGACTCACTCGCTCGGCTCTCCAACCCAGAACATCAGCGCTGTGTAGGCAATGCAGCTACACACAGGGCCGATTCAGGATCAGCACCACGTAAACAAAAACACACACACACACACACACACACACACACACACAACCTGAAAACATTTAACTCAGCACCATCACTGAGTCAGGATGCCGGAGTTTCTGCAGATTATTCGGCTAATCCTGTAAGCTCTGCTATAGCCTGGAGATTTGAAAACCAAAAATGAGTAAAAATAAATATTTATTTTGTTCAACGTTGAAATCTTGATCATTTATCACGAGTATACAAAACAAGACTAATCCGATTCTTACAGAAGGAAATCCTAGGAATCAATCCTGCACAGGGAACACGGAGCCAGTGCTAAATAAATAATATAAACAAATAATCTGAAAGTATTTTGGGGAGAGTTCAGCAATTTTTTTTGTGTGTGTGTGTGTTAGCTGGCTCAGATATCCAAAGTACACTGTGCGTCTGCAACAATCCAGGTTTGTCCTCAATCTGAAGAAAAGATTTTTGCTTTGATAACACTTCGTTGCACCGAACTGTGGTTCTCCGGTTTACATTTCTGTGCTGAAGCGTGTGTGTGTGTGTGTGTGTGTGTGTGTGTGTGTGTGTTTGTGGCACGATGCTGATTGGTTGAGGCTGCAAGGCTAGGCGTGTCCTGTCACACACCTCGAAACGTTGTGATGAAACGTTTTCCGTAGGTTTCATGAAGAGTTTCAGAGTCATGTTGCCCATATACGAGAAGTGCTGGTGAGATTAGGGAAATATTTTACTGACATTAAGTAATTATAAAATAAAATAACCTTCTATGTTAAATGTCTTGAACATGAAAGGTAGGGAAACAAATCATAAAACCTGTCTGAAACAACTGTTCCCTGGTTGATTTTAATACCTAACAGCACAGTATCGATGATTTACAACCCGGAAGTAATAGTATTCCTCGGCTTCTTCATTTACGCTGACATTTTCTGCCCCCAGTGGACACGTTCATGTTACGTGCAAGCATGAAGGCAGAGAGCTAATGCTGCGCTCGACTCAACTCCGAAGTGGGAAGTCGGAACTCAGGATCATTTACGACCTCTGTGGGAAAAACATGGACGCCTCCATGTTCGTCTTTTGTTAGCAACGATCTAGCTAGCTAACACCTTCCTGACTTTCCGAGTTTGTTTTTTCTTCGTTAGCAACAAGCTAGCCAGCTAACTGTGAGGAGTGAAGTACATTTTACTCAAAACAGCGAACTGTATAGTCAGTGTTACAGATTTAACAAGTGAACATGTCTGTATGGTGATTGATCTAAAGTCAATACTTAAATATACTCAGATAAAGAAGTGCTGTGAGCAGCCATGTTGATTTGACGTCACTTCACTTCACTTCTGAGGAATTCCAAAGGAGGCGTGTTCTTTGTTTTTTCTTAGTCAGAGTTTGGAAAGTTACGAGCTTTAGTCGAAAGCAGGGTTAAACTGATAACTCAGAAATCATCTCCTCAACCTCCAAGAGGTTGCTTGCTTGCTAGATTTTCGATAACAAATCGCAAACATGGAGGTGCTTGTGTTTTGGTGTCCATATTTTTTCCCCACTTTGTAGCTCGAACATACGGACGTTGAAAATGATGTAATTGAATGCAGCATTAGCTATCTGCCTTTACACTTGCGCCTAACGTGAACGTGTCCACTCGGGCAGAAAATATTAAACTAAATCTAAAAACTAAAACTAAAAAAAATAAAACTAAAAACCTAAGTCTTGCGCTACACTACAGAATAGGGCCTTTCGCACCGCTTTAGTTCCAGAACTAAATTTACAGTACTAAAGTACTGGGCGATTTTGCGCGAACTATTTCCCAGTACCGTTTAAAGGGTTGCATTCGCACCGACAGTGGGCACTAGGAAGTGACGTAAGCCGGTCGACAGTGACGTCATTTGTGCGCGGCGTTCAACAACAGAAACAAAGAAGAACAACGTAAACAACTGGAGGATGGAG
>CM040472.1:17533496-17552358 GCA_022758105.1 Pangasianodon gigas | reverse complement strand
TACGCGTTTGGCCAATCAACGTCTACTTACGTCACGGATAGTACCAGTTGTGCTGGTTAGACCCTGCTCCGGAGTAGGAGCTAATTTGGTTCTCGAAAAAGGCAGTCCGGTACTAAAATCACACCCAGTTCCGGAGGTGCGAAAACGCCAAAAAGTGGGTAGTTCCACAATTAGTTCAGGTACTATGAAAAGGTTCCTGCGGTGTGAAAGGCCCTAATGAAGAAGCGGTTCACTAATTACTTACTTTCAGATTCTAAAACACAACGTAGTGACCATTTTGGTCTGGTTGTGTTCATACCTACCCAAACTAACCAAACTTTACTAAGTGAGGAAAATATAGCAAAAAGTTTAAGAAAATCCAACAAAGTAAAAATGATCTAACGTTAGACAAATATATTTAATTAATTGAAGATCAATCATGATTAAATTATGATAAATTGTACAGCCATAATGTGGTATATAGACTTGTTCTAACGGACACACACACAAAAACAAATCAGTATTGCTTTAAATGTGTCTCCAGTTCAGAGAGGCAGAACACACACACACACACACACACACACTAACCCACGCGCCACATGCTCTTCATTAAGTCTTTTCAGTGCTCGGGGACGCCGGCTGACGCCCTCCAGCAGCACCGTTAGAATGAAAGAATGGGAGGAGGGAGGAGAAATCTCGCACGTGTGCCCTTCAATCTGGAACAGGACTGGGGAAATCTCTATTGTTTCTCAAAAAGTGACAGATGGAAGTTGACACTGGTGTGGATCAGACGCCCTTTCACCCTGCAGGGACATCTGTGGGGCAGAAATACCTCCCTCTTGGTTTACACACACACACACACACACACACACACACACACACAGAGAGAGAGGGGGGCCAAGATGTGAGAGGCAGCAAGAGTAGAGTAGTGTTTCTGTCCATCAGTCTGTCTCGTGTCTTGTCCCTTTTCTGAAATGTGTTGTGGCTGCTGTTGAGGACAGAGCGGAGTTTGTTTGTAGGTAAACCACACACACACACACACACACACACACACACACACACAGCTGTGTTCGCCTTTACTCCGCAGCAGCTGCGTTCAGAGGTGTCGACACCCTGCACGCTCACGTCTGTTAGCGACTCCAGCCACAGAGACACGTGTTTAAAGCTGACTAAGCTATTCCTGACCTCACTGCGCGCGATCAAGCAGCAGACGTTATTCATCTCGGATCATACGGGCAGATGGACGGACAGCTGAAGGTACACACGGGATTAATATCAGGCATCATCGAGTCTAATTCTTACTGGACAAACGCATGTGCAGAAGGAGTGGGGTTAGAACTGAGAAGGATCGTAAATAACAGCGATATCACAAAAACATCACATCACAACACTTATAATGTATCAGGATTTCTGCTAAGGTTCTGCTAATAACCAGGGCAAACCCGGGTCACTGTAGGGCTAGAGATGTTGTGTAACTTTTATGTAATAAAATAAAATAAAACTCTCAGCGGTATGCGGTTATAGGAAAATAATCAATGACAGCGTGCTGGGATGAGATTTATTCCTCTTACACCACAGCAATTTGCCCACAATTACAATTTCTCACTTATTACTTATTAAAGACTGACACATTGGACTTTTTATCCATTTGTAGTTACATGTAGTTAATGTTTTCGAATGAAACAAGTTAGTTCCTGTTCTCACTTACGCTACAGCAGCTAGAACAGCGTGTGACGTTACCGAGAAAGCAATAAACTCCTTTTATCCAGCGCTGACACTGGAGACTCCTTCCGTAAATATCTCAATATCAATGATTAGATATTTTTTTGTTACACAACACATTTTTAAAATCTGTTTATTATTAGACAGATTGTGTTGATTGTCTGCTGTTCAAGTCCCTGTGGATGAGCTGTTGCTATAGAAACAATAAGGTATTAGAACGAGCGCATTAAATACTAACCGTCAGGGCTGCTGTTGTAGAAAACTAATCACCTTCTGACCAATTAGATTCGAGAACTGTGGCATAAAAAATGAAGGTATTTCACAAAGAAGTGGAAGGAGAGTTAATTACAATGAGTAATGAAGACGTTCTAAAACACGTGACACAGAAAGGTGTATTATGATCACGATATCAATATAACATCAGAGTTCTACATCAAATAAATACTTTTCACTAAGATCTATAAAAGTCTTGCTGGGAAAGAAGAACGCAGTTTGCATAACGTTTCTATCAGCCATCGGTTACGTAAACCATTCACGTTTTTTTTTAAATCCCACCAAATGTCCGATCTCCGTCCATCTGCTCGCTTATCTCATGCCAGCAGCTGCAGTGCAGGTCCACAGTCACGATATGTGGCTGTTCCTTCGCCATAGACAACACAAAACTCACACGGAAAACAAGGTGTGGAGTTTTCTCTTCGCTTGTCGTTCACCTCTGAAGGAAAGAAAACCCTCAAAACACAGAATACATTCATTTTAATCAGACAAATGTCTACGAAAAGTGAAAGTGATGGATGGCCGATATGATGATGCAGGGACGGACAAATTCAGCATGTCTGGTCCTGTGTTTTGGTCGCCTTGGAAACTGACTGGGCTAAAAAGTGGTAGCTAAAGTATTATAATAAAATATGGCAAGCTAGTTAGCCAGCTGTGTGCAATGTTAATACTACAAGAAACAAACAAGTCTAATTATCGTGTTATTTCTTCTCGATATGTTTAACCATGAGGTGAGTGCGCATTGCGTTAACAGGAGAGTTATATGACAGCTTTGCGTCAAACTTCTTCTATCGTTCGGGTTTCGTCAGTGTTTTAACGTAACTGCGTGATTTGGAAAGCATTCGCTTGCACTAATTAGTTCACTGCTAGTAAACTTGTTCTACCGTAAACAAGATGTCTCGGTTGATGTGTGTAGTGCAGCA
Organism: Pangasianodon gigas; assembly: GCA_022758105.1. Taxonomy (NCBI): domain Eukaryota; kingdom Metazoa; phylum Chordata; class Actinopteri; order Siluriformes; family Pangasiidae; genus Pangasianodon; species Pangasianodon gigas. The sequence continues at coordinate 17,549,461 of CM040472.1, read as the reverse complement.
GGTGGTGCAATTGCGAAGTCTGTGCTACAGCTACAGCACTGAGATGCGTCATCAAAATTTACACGTAACTACGCAAAAATAAAATTTAGCTAATTTTTGTTAATAAAAAGTGAATAAGGAGCAGGGTTTTTTTTTCCCCTTATTCTGGTTGTTAAATCTAATTCTCCACTGGGCAAGTACGAATAAACCAATTCCTACGACATGAAATCCGTGATACGTTACAGTTATCGTAATAAATTACTTAAAGTACCGCTAACGTAACTCCGTAATATATTTCACTGTCACTCACAGAAAGAAAGTAACTGAAGTAACAACCTTTTTGACCTTTCAGGATTTTTACATTTGGATTTTTTCTTTGTTAACAGAAAATTTTAGCATGGAATACTGTTACAAGTTTTCATAATGTGGCAAAATATCACATCTTCGATATCACGTCAACAATATCGCTTCTCAGTATTGTGATATTTTCTTCACATCGTCCAGCCGAAACTCCTGTTAAACAGCATAAATTAATTATGCGCTGAAAGAGGAAACATATTGTTCGTTCTACTTCTCTGGAACATTTAGTACCATTAATTACTTCCGTATAACAATGTTTGCACAAGGTGTGGTGGGGTGTGTGTGTGTGTGTGTGTGTAACATTTCTTTCACACTCTGAGTCATCGATAAGTCTTGGTGTTGGCAGAGTGTATCATGTTACCGTCGAAAGGACGTGCAGAGGCAGAGTCGAGCTACCGCAGAACTTTACAGGAAAATGATGAAGAGCTGCAGCTCAGAGAAGGAGCGCGATTTTTACCTTCTGATGACTTTGTGGCAAAACAGGACACTTGAGGAAGAACAGGACGCGAGTCAGTGCGTGAGAGAGAGAGAGAGGGAGAGAGAGAGCGAGAGAGAGAGCGAGAGAGAGCTATCAAGAGAGGCAGAGCAGAGAATCGACAGTAACACGAAGCTATATTTAGAATCTTATTAGAAGAAGTCGTTTCCCAAACCCATATCCTCTCATTTAAGATTCTAGTCCACTGATTGCAGAGCAGACAAGAACCTCAAATAATCACAGGTTTTAAGCTTCCAGGAAAAATAAACCTCAAAGTCTGAAAGTCTCTTTCTTTCCGTTATGAAGCGTAGGATAGCTTGGGGAGCAGCTGAACAGCAAACGTTTATGTTAACAGGGCCCCTTCAACCACGCAGGGCTCCACTGGGTGAGTATTTCACTCGACCGGTGGCTAAAAATAGGCCGGAGAAAAATACACTCGAAACACTCAACTGTGCAAATAGCCATTTTGTGTAATTACAAAGCTTAAAAAAAAATTAAATAAATAAATAAATAAAGAATGTGAATACAGGTATAACAGGGTAGTCAATCACCACCTGTGTATACAGAATTAATTCTAGCAGCATGAAGAGTTTTCTGCATGTTTTTTTTTACTTTGTTTAAACCACACAATTTCAGTTTAGCTTGTTTTAATTTTCATTTTAAAAAGTATTTATTCGTTTACTTTAATTAACCTGACTCCAGGGTGTTCACAGTGCCAAGCAAGGAGGAAGTAAATATGCGTGTCTCAGTGCTCGCGTAAGTGAATTGACCAAGTATTTGCGCACGCTCGTGAATACAGCTGCACAATTCACGGCACTTTGCGCTCATATTTACTCACCACGCCCATTAATACTGCTCTGCGTGCTCAGGTCGGTCGTCCTCGTGCCATTACGTAGGCTGTTTAAGACTATAAGAATGTTTTTCTATAGGTTAGGGATGATATCAACGTACCACAAAAGCACACAAAGCCCCGCCCCCTCAAGCACTTTCAACCGACGAAGCTCAAAACTGTGTTTCTCGAACAATCTTGTCTATGCTAGGTAAAAGAAATATGGTATTGATGTGAGATATCATCGTCTAACATGTTGAGCTTATGTTGACGTGGGCATACTAGCATCTTTTGAAAATCAGCAAATAAGTTTTCACTGCAGGGTGTTACCGTGGTAACTCGGTTAACTCGGTCCCTGTCCCATTGCACAGCTCTAGCGCCAACCTCTCAGTAAAGCTGGAACTATCAACCATCCAAATAACTCAGTCACTCGCTGATATTCAGTAAGCGCTTTATCCTCGTCAGTGTCGCCGTGGAACCCGAGCCTATCCCGGGAACACCGCGGATGGGCCACCATGTGCACACACACGCTGACACACTCATACACACATATGGGCAATTTATCTTAGCTAATCCTCATGTTTGCATGTTTTTGGGAGACGGGAGGAAACTGGAAAACCCTGAGGAAACCCACAGGGAGAACATGAAAAACTCCAGTAACATGTGCGGATTTGTTTCAGACTGTACGGCTGTTTCTAATGCCATGTGACAGTGTTTGAAAGAGAGAAGTTGCGCAGGAAAAAAAAAAAAAATGGAAATGAGATCAGAAGAAGCCAAAAAAAAGGATGCGAGTAAACAAACTGGAAATGGTAGGAATCATGATTTCGCTTTCATTTCCAAATGGCCGACGCTCATGACCTCACGCCGTCATTCTGCCGAGCCTTGCCGTAAAAACCCGAGTAACACTCGCATTGTTCCGACAGTTTTTATCTATTCACCACCATGCAATTAGGTTTGTGAAAATAATTTTAGCAACTTTCTCCGTAATCACACTCAGACAAACCATTAAGACAGAAGAGGCGAGTATTTCTGACACGAATACACGAGAACACTTCATTAGCCATAAGTGCTATTACAGTACACCACATCCATTTCTCCTGAGCTTATTTCTTGCTCGCAGCACAAACAGTATTAAGCTGCTGAGAAGCAGTTTGGTGTAATAGCCTGTGAACTGCTGATCCCTTTTTTGTTGAAGGTCGTTAAAAAGCAGCTTGATTAAACACAGGGCGCTGTAAGTGCTCAGCTGAGACACGTGTTGTCCTCCTCTGCTGCGGTGGAAAACACGCCGGAGCAGCTGCTCAAAGTCTGGTGCTGCCGGTCCCGGTCTCGCTCTGGCCCAAAGAGCGGTGAGACTTCACGCAAGAGAGAGATGAAGTGTAATGTACATGAGTCACAGCCATGCCTGGACCCCTGATCTGAAAATGACTCCCTTCACACTTATAAAGGCAGCATAGGAAGGAGCTCCGCTTATGGCTCACTTTATAAAGCTCTTTTCACAAGATCTGTTTGAAAGAGAGAGAAAAAAAAAAAATTTCTAACTCCTGACTAGCCACTGCAAAGCGTGAGAAAGTGCTGCTCGCGGAAGCTGAAGCACATCTGGCTTGTTTTATACACATCCACCTCCTGGTGGGAAGTGAAACCTCTTTAAACATTTACCGCATACTGGCGGAGCGCAATCAGTGTCAGCGAGCGCTGCTGCTTATTGCCTTCTTAATGTTCAACTCTGGTCCCAGGAGACTCATGCAGCGCATATTTATGTGTTCGCTTCACACCAAGACATAGAGGCCGTGTTACAAGAAAAAAAAAAAAAAAAAAAAACACTAAAATGTAAACTAGGTCTTGGTATGCGCTCATTTATCCGAGTTCAAGGACATGACTCTTTAAGCTCTCTCTCAGAACTGAAAAGGTTTTCCAAAAAGTTCACTGCCATGGAGCATCCTTTAGAAACAGCAGAAGTACATTTTCAGTGATTTTTGTTCGTTTCTACGTTAAGTAGATGATGTCATTTTCCTCTTATGTGAAGTGAGGTAAGTCAAATGAAAACCTCGGGTTATTTTGCATTATTTATTGGAAATAGGTGTCAGAAAAGCTCATCGTTTTTTCCCTTCATAATCTTCATTTCATTCGATGAAAGTCTTCCAGTGCTTAACAAGTGTTCAGATTCCTCTAGAAACAAAACTCGATTCAGTTCTAATTTATTAAGAAGGTTTACAAGGTTTTCATTCGACTCACTCTCGTAGAATCTTTTTTAATATTTATCTTTAAACTTCATGCAAGAAATGGTAAAACTAATTATTTGATTTTTTTCAATAATGAATCAGCAGTTAAAAACAGAGAGAGATGGCACGACACGACAGATTCCTTGAGTATCATCCGATTTTTCATTTTTCTTTAAAAACTACAAAGCTTTAAAATTTCACTTAAGGCACTTCACTTAAGAAAAAAAAAGACAGCTAAAATCATGACTCAAAAAAAAAAAAACCACAGCTTTGTTTATTCAGTTAAACTTTCACACAAAAATCACTTACGTGGCAAACATAATAAACATATAATATATAATAAATAAAAATAAAGTATAACGTATTAATATAATTAAAATCAATCCTAATACAAAATACAATCAAGTCTCTTGATTTGTGAACATTTCCAGTTCCCAAAAAAAAAAGCCTCTTTTCCAAATTCAATTTCATCTTTTTTTAGTCACAGGATCAGACCAAATTTGTTCTTTTTTTTCTCCCTCTGATCCACCATTTTGTGTTGGTATCCGCCTGCTCCTGGGTCTCGGATCAGCGCCATGTCTGGTTAAAAATTTTAAAAATGCACGGTAAAAACGTTAAAGCAGCAGTGGTATAATTTTGTGCATTTTCACATATTCAGCGTTCACCCTGTGTGAACACAACCCTGGTGTGTTCTCCTCCTCTCTGTGGCTCTTTAGTCAACTGAGAACACACACACACACACACACACACACACACACACTCAGGTCTGAGAGCGTCTGAGCGAGATCCCAGCCTGCTTCCAGACAAACTCTCAGTGAGGAAGTGATTCGACTCAACAGGAAGTGAATCAAACACACTGTGCGTTTTGGGTTGCAGTGTTTTTTATAAATATAACGCTGGTTGTGACAGACAGAATGTTTTAAGCTAGTCATTTACATAATTATCTCATCTTTTATTGGGTGTCAGCTCCGTGTTCTCCGTGCTCGGGTGATTTTTGTGAAGTCTAGTTGAAGTCTTTGTGTATATCACTGAAAATGGGGAGGGGCTCAAGAAGTTAAAAAAAAAACAAAACAAAAAAACATTTAAATCTTATTCAACTCCAGCTGGTTAACCATTAGAGACCTTTTTTCCCCACAAATCTCACCTAATGCACCTTTAAGAGTTTTAGGAGGACGTTCTCAGCCTTATACAACCCTCATCTAACATTTTTTTAGCTTTATGTTGGTTCATTTAAATTATGTGCTTTGTGAAACCAAATAAAACCAAACAGCAAACCAACCAAAAGTATCGATTTCTCTCAGATTCGGATTAACAGGTGTGAAAGCGCGCTTAAGGACGCTACTACTGATTGGTCGACTTGTCAGCTGAGAAGGTAGAGCTATAGATGAGACTGAAAATGTTGGGATTATGCAGAATTACTGATTTGAACCAGTTTAATTCAATCACGACGATCCCAAACAAACAGAACTGACTCATACATGGGTAACGACGTCATTTTAACGGATCCGTGCAAGTGTTTAGTTTGAGTGACGAGCCAGAACATGGTAAAGTCTCTGTATGTTGTGTTCAATGCTAAAACTACAGGGAGATCCTTTCTGTTCACCCACACAGTTCTGCTCCATCTAACTGCACTTCCTGCCTCTCGAATACACTTATCTAGATGTTAAAAAAACAAAAACAAAAACAAAGCAGCTGTTTTCTACACTTCTAAATACAGCTTAGAAAAACACTGATGCCTAAAGATGCCTAAAGATAAAGAGTCCAGTAAAGTTCATTAATAAACACACGAGGGCATCATATTTTCAGCTAAAAAAGAAACAAAACAAAGGAAAGCATTATCTCAAACACAAGTGCCTGACTGTAGCCCAGATTTCAGGCGCAGTCTTGAACACATATTGTGAGCTCAGTCTTTGACAACATCTGGGAAACTCGCACCAGCAGCTTTCGGTAAGGCTTCTGTTTTTGGCTCGCTCACTTTAAGCAGAAGTTCTTTACAGGGTGATCTGATTCATGTGTTCCTCTTTCAGCTCACACGAACTTTATATGGACTCCCAGACTTATTTCATAATCGCTCTGAGCGCACTGTGTGCAACAATAACACACACACACGCACGCACGCACACGCAGTTCAGGAAGTGCTGGAGGTCAAAGTCTCAGAGGCGGTGTCACCATTATAGCTAGCGCACAGATTTAAGGTCAGGCGGTTTGGTTAATCTTTATGACGAAAGCCCTAGCACATGTTGAAATGGCGACTACAGGAAAGAAAATCTGACGGCTGGGTATTAATCAAAAAATAAAAAACAAAACTAAATGTTATATTAGATATTAGGATGAGCGAGTGCATCTTTTCTGCAAATGCTGCGTCACAGTGTCTTGTAACACACTCGAAGGAAAGCCCTATCCGCCCTCTTCCACATACACGAGCTCACTGACGCCTGTGATTGGCTAGCGTCACTCTGATTGACAGGCGAGAAAGAGTATGCTCCTCCCACCAATTTTGCTCACTCGACTCCTGGCCACGGATGGCTGTGGCATCGTCGGGATTCAAATTCGCGGTCTCACGCCATACATTTATACTCACGGCAAAATTTAGAGAGACGAGAAGTTCATATCTCTAAACACACACACACACACACACACACATATATAGCCTATAGCACAGAAAAAAAAAGTCTCTCACTTCCTTTCCCATTCATCCCCCCTCCTCCATCCCTCTTTCACATAATGCAGTGTTCCTAGTGACTCACATAAAAACAAAATGTGCTGGAAACGTTGTGTGTCCGTGCGTGTTGGACAAGGACGAGTAGTGCTATTTTAAGACAACCATATTAAAAAAGGGAGATCGATTTAATTGTTTCACACACACACACACACACACACACACACACATGTTGGCTCACTCAGGCATCACGCCACACCCCTGGAATAAGCACAGCATCTGCCGTGCTGCAAGGACATCTGTCTCTGTTCACAGGACTGTATAAAGCGGTGGAGAGGTGGGGGTGGACACATCACGGTCGATTGTTCTGGAGGTGGAGGAATCAAACACACACACGCACACGCGCACACACACACACACTTCTCTCTGAACACTGCGAAAGAAAGAAACCATCCCCCCAACCTACACCTCCGACAGAAAACAAAACAACACTGATTTAATTCCTGAAGCACCGAGAAGTCAGCACGATACACAAACAAGGACGCGTTCCAAATCACACGCCGTCTTTAAGACTCGTTTCTAGAGCGCTTTTTGGGAAGCGCAAAAATCTTCAGGGTTTCCATGTGCGAACATCTAATATGACCGTAATAATAACAACATCATGGCAGATGTCAATCATTTCATTAACACACACACACACACACACACACACACACTCAAAGCACTCTTTGTCATGTCCCTGGTTTTATTCTACATCTTTACAACTCATTTTGACTGTTTTGTGTGTAGATGGGTAAAACGTATTTTTTCGAAAATGGTGATGTCACAGCGTCAATCATTTGCGCGTTTTGTAAATGCGATAAGACTCTGTTTATCACGGCTGCAGTCCTATCACACAACAGCTAACACGCTCTTCGTGAATCCCGCCAGCTGCTTCTGTGTACACTCAAAGGAAAGCGCTATCTACCCTCTTCCGCATACACGAGCTGACAGATTCCTATGATTGGCTAGTGTCGCTGTGATCGATGCAGGAGACGGAGTATGCTCCTCCCACCAAGACAGCAAGTCCACAGCACGGATGTGGCATCGCCGGGATTCGCCCTCGCGATCCCCTAACGACAGGGTGAACGCTTTTCTGTAACATCGCTTGGTAGCCTGCTCTAGCGTTCCTGATTTGATAACGTGTTCGTCATTTAATTTCACTTCATACGCGTGCTCTTAACGTTATTATTAAGGTGTCTGATGTAACACCATGGTATACGAACACTGAGCTGGCGTGCTCATGCGTGCGTTTCCAGATCGTTTCTGCGTATGAACGTAGATGTTTTCGAAAACGCTATGACAGCTACGTTTTCAAAAATACCCGTATACGCGTCTCAGTCTACGGTTGCGTCCTCGTCCCCGAGAAAACAATTTTCTCCTGATGAACGGAACACGTTTATAGTTCTGTTTAAAGGAACCAGACAGTAGTGATGAACAAAGGAAGAGGAGGAAGAGGAGGAGGAGGAGGAGGAAGAGGAGGAGGAGATGCTCTTACCTGAGGCCTGGCCTGCGGGGAGTGCGGTGAGGAAGAGGAGCAGCTGCAGTGCCACGATCACCAGAGCGTGTGAACGCGTGGCCATCCCATCGCACATCTTTCAGCCCTGCTGCACCTGCACGCCTAGAGTCCGCTCCGGCTGAACCTGACCACACACACACACACACACACACACACACACACAGATTAAATGTGAAGCTCAACTGGCAGGCAGCCAGACACAAAGCAGAAGGTTCTAGAGGTTTTATCCGGGGCTAGTCGACAGGAAGAACCCGTGTGTGTGTGTGTGTGTGTGTGTGTGGCACACATTAACAATTCAAGCTACAGCCGGTATTTGAAGCTCTGGATGAATCATTTATCAATAGAAGTGCAATCGCAAGAGGAGACGGATACGGAAATGTCACTGAACCTGTGCGATAAGAAGAGAAGGTCTCTTTCTCAGGATTAAAAACAAAAGGAACGCGCAATTAAAAACGATGTAAACTGAACAAAGCCAAAATTACAGCAAAACGTTTTCCGAGCGTTAAAACTACACTGTCGTTTTCTCTCATACGCTGGGAATTATGACGATATAGTACAGACACCAAATCCGATACTCAAGATTGATATCGAGCCGATATCAGATAAAAAAAAAAATGAATGAACTTCATCTGTAACAAATGGAAAAGCTTGAAACTAGATCTGGAAAAAAAAATTTTTTGTTAATGGAAATGTTGACATACTGTATAAAGACACTTGATTGTATTTTTTTGTTAGGATTCATTTTATTTAAACTCATACTTTATACTTTTTTTTATATTTGCAATGTACATGATGTTTGCATGAAAGCCGTGTAAGCTTGTGTAAAAGCCCTATTCGGATTGGATTAGTTTATCGTCGGTAATCATTATTTTACACGTCTCCTCAGAGATAAAACTCACATCCAAACAATAAAATGAGAACAGGAGGAGAGAGTTTTACCGAGTTGTATTTTCTACGAATCGGGACGTTTGCGTCATGTGATTATATGATCACGTTCCGTTCACGACATGGCGTCCGATCGGTCGAAGAGGCGCTGGAGTAGAGAAGTGACGCGAAGAGAAGAGGAGAACCAAGATTCCAGCATCAGTCTGAACGCACAACTCATAATCACACGGATTCACACGCTATGAGAATAAATACAGCAAGAAGCAGAGTGTTATTTCAGTTTGAGGAGAACCAAGATTCCAGAGAACCAAGATTTCAGTCTGAACGCACAACTCATAATCACACGGATTCAAACATCTTTTTTCCCAACGTGAGGCGACATCTGCACGGAAAATCACGGACATGTATCCGGAATAAAGGGATCACACGAGTGCTGAGTTTGGTGAAAAACAGAGGGTCTGAAATCGTCTCAGAGGAGGATGGAGAAAAACGCCGACATGGCCGATCCGGACAGAAATAAACAAAAAAAAAAAATCACACAGTAAAACCTGTAAAATGAGAAATCACCCCAAGACCCCATGTACATTTAAAAAGGCTTAAGCTGTGTTTATTTCTTGCATTTTTAAATGAAGCGCTTTCTCAGTCGTTTTTAAAGAAAGAATATGGGACGGGTATCGATATCAGCTGATTCATAAGATTTCACTATCGGTATCGGGGAAAAAAAAGCGACATCGAGCCATCTCTATTATTATATTAAAATTGTGAGTTTTGTCACAGTACGCTTTTCTGACAGATTTCAGATATTTTCTGAGATTTATGTTTTTTTTAAACAGCATTTATGGGAGCAGTTGATTGTTGCAATGTTTTCAGTTTTAAATAATTTATTTTAGTAGACGTTACCTAAGTCTTTTTTTTTTTTTTTTAAACGCAGCACCACTGGTGGTTTGTTAGCAAACCTGTATTCTGTGTTTCGCAGAAATGCCTTATATTTTTAGGGCCTTTCGCACCGCTTTATTTCCAGAACTAAATTTCCAGTACTAAAGCTCTGGGCGATTTTGCGTGAACTATTTCCCAGTACCGTTTAAAGCGTTGCATTCGCACCGACAGTGGACACTAGGAAGTGACGTAAGCCGGTCGACAGCGACGTCATTTGTGCGCGGCGTTCAACAACAGAAACAAAGAAGAACAACGTAAACAACCGGAGGATGGAGGACGCTGTGATTGGAGCTGTGTTTTTGTTGTGTCTCGCGTCCATCTATCGCTGTTCTCCATACTTGCGAAATAAGTTGACACTACAGTATGTTTACACGGCGTTTTAAATCATGGCGGGTGAGGGCGTTTTCGTACGCGTCTGGCCAATCAACGTCTACTTACGTCACGGATAGTACCAGTTGTGCTGGTTAGAACCTGCTCCGGAGTAGGAGCTAATTTGGTTCTCGAAAAAGGCAGTCCGGTACTAAAATCACACCCAGTTCCGGAGGTGCGAAAACGCCAAAAAGTGGGTAGTTCCACAATTAGTTCAGGTACTATGAAAAGGTTCCTGCGGTGCGAAAGGCCCTTTTGTTATTTCTGTCACATCTCGCACCTCTACATCATACCCAATCAGCTTATTTCCTCCTCTATCTTTCCATCTTCTTCTCTTCCTGTCTCGCTCTCTGACACATGAGCAACAAAACAAAGTGTATTTGATGCTACGCTCTCAGAAAAACAAGCTACTACACCATAAATTTCAGGGTACGAACACTTTCCCCTGTACAAAAAGTACGTCTTTTGTCTTTAGACAGTTTGTAAAGATAAACCTGCTGGGTATGTATCAGCGCAAGATCTACTTTGATGTGGGAATTTGCATCATCAACCAATACCACGCCTGGCTGCATGGACCTCAGAAGGACACGGAGGCAGTGCTTCGTATCGTAGCACAGGAAGCCTTCTTTTTAGCGGTGTGCAGCCAGATGTGAGATTTTTTTACATAACGCTTCCTGATCGAGTATAAATTCTTTTCATTTCATGCATATCTGAACTTATCCTGATCAGAGTTTAACCTCGTGTATTTGCGCTTGTAGTTAATCGGATAGACAGACTGAAATCTGATAGCTGTACTGTAAGATAATATTAACTGCGGCTCAGTAAGTTCAAACACCAACTCGTATTAAATATTTTTATATCGTTCGAGACGAGGGGACGTGTCTGGGCATCGTACGATACGTGTCATCAGGCTGTTATAAAATAAAGTCATAAAATACAGCTTTTATTACATGTATTAAAAATGAACTTCATCAAGCCCTGACTTCCTCCTCTGAAAGAAAAGTAGCTTTCTCTTTAACTTAACTCAGATCAGGAGTTGTGCAGCAGGGCCTGAATTTCGTTTTTTGACACATCGGGCTAAATTAATAATCTTCATTTATTTATGTCTACAGATTTTAATGTACGGTGGTTTTCAAAACAGCTTAATAACAAAATTGGTCATGCTCTCCTCCTCCAAATTGACATTAAGAACTGTATTAAAACTATACATTAATGCGGTTGAAACATGGGTCGTTACGCGAGAGATGATGAATATCAGTAAGCAGGAGACTATTTTTACATACTGTCTTATGTTCATTCATGTTACCTTTCGATAAAACGCGCATTTTAAGACGGGGAGATGATGATTTACTCGTTACTCGTTGCTGCCGTGTTGAGTCGGCAGGCGTGCTCTATCCTCTCACACGCTATAAAGAGCAAAACAGCATTTAATGTTTGAATTTCGGGATTAAAATAATATAATTTGGAAGCCGATACTATCTTCACAAGCAGCTCATTTATGACTCAGGCCACGGAGAGCACAGCGATGCGCTACAGCGCTCAGCGACAGTCAGAGACGTCCGGTGCAGCGCTGTTTGTGGAATTCAACTCTAAAATAAAGACAGACTGTTTGAACCGGTGATTTCTTTTTTCGCGTCTGTTGATGTATTTCATAATTTGATCTGAGATGAAGCAAATACATTTGTGCGGGAATTTCTCGCATTATAAAAGGTAAACTTGCGGGAATGGTTTAAATTATGCGCAATCCCCGCAATCCCCGCAATCCCGCGCCGAAATTCAAGCCCTGTGCAGTATTGAAAATTTAATTGTATCGAGACGTCACTGTATCGTATCGTTTTGCGTATCGTTACACTGTAATCCAAAAGGAGCCTTTTTTCTCCCTGGTTAACAGTCTTTAGGTTTCATTCCTGGCTTCATTACGTCTATTCCGCAGACATTTCTAACAGCTTTAAACTGCACACGCACTATAAGAAACTCTGTTTACTTTTATATAATGTGCTACTCTTGAGTACTCAGGACAGCGTCTCTTGTTTTAGACAGTACTGGTTCGTTTAAACTGCGTCCATCATTTTTTCTTACGCGTAACTGAGTCATTTGTGGGTGTTTATTCAGCACGGCGCACTTTACGTGTGCGTGTTGTTCCACCTTCGTACACCTGCTGAGGATGTGGAAATATGATTTCTGCGCTGTGATGGTTGGTACAGGCCCAGGTGGCAGGATGAGGGAACGCCCGCCCGCAAAGATACCAGTCTGGTGCTCCCACTGCGCTCTCCGGCTCGCCGCAGGACGTCCGCGGAAAACACGACAAGCGTGACGCAGATTTCGCTGGCAATATCGGGACTGCATGCTGTCACGTTCTCACACACACACACACACTCTTTAGGCAACAGGAATGAAACAGACTGCAAGTGATAGAATTCACTCTTATGAAAATAATGGAGAAAACAAAGCATGGAGAGATTTTTTTTTCCCCCCAAAAAAAAAAGTTAAGTAAATGAGTCAGAAAGAGCCTACACGGATCGCTTTTGTTCACAGAAAGGAGATGATCAGTTGACGCTGCAGCTAGGAGATAATCAGCTGGTCTTTAGTCTTTGTCGAAGGTAATGAATCACACAGCGAGCGCATCACTTAGTCACCAACTCTCTCTGGCGTACTCCATACATCTTTATTCCTTTCTTCATATTCACAAAAAAAAAAAAAAACTTTAATCCTGTCCATGTGGTAGACAACTCCATCTGAGCGACAGAGCTTAGCAATGACTCACCACATTTCATGGAAAAAAAAAAACCAAGCCAGAAGAGAACACGTCAGTTACGCCAGCAAAATGATAAACACCGAGTTCTCCTTTCAGCTCTTCGGATAAATACGAAGCGAAGAGACAGAAAGGAGCAACGAGGATCGTTCCAGCATGAAGAGCGCCTGTCTACGTCAAAATACAGAAACTTTGTTCAGCAGCGCGCACTCAGCTCTGTAGGATATGACACAATGAGAAGTAACATCACGCATCAAGTTTTACGCTTTTCCCCGATGTTGTGTGTCAGACAGTAAATGGGAACTAACTGCAGGTAGGAAGTAAAGTCGTGAACGGGAAAGTGGACGTCAGACCGCATGTGTCACAGAAATCCGAGGAATCATTCGAGACAATTTTCTTTATAGCGTCAGACCTAAATTACAGCTTGTGTATCAGTGTCGCTTTGTCATTTATCACATCTTGCGAAATTGCGCCTCAGTCGCACACGTACGTATAAAATTGAGCATCAGGCTGCCATTTTGTAGCGTCAGTGGCTTAACTGCTGCTAACAAGTTATTTAAGTGGATTAATCTACAATCACGGCTGTAATTCTGTAACGATGTCACTACTGCGATGATTAATAAACCTAAATAAGCTACAATACCCACATGATCAGAGATCGCATCATCACTTAACGACTTTACATTAACTGTAAATAATCTATAATAATTTACACGTGATCTTCAAAAGTGTCCAAGATTTAAACTGTAATGAAATTTTCGTTATAGCTTTCCTACATTACCCATAATGCCGTTCGACTACTCATTGATAATTGAACGGTGCTAGTAGGATTCAGCCCTCGCTTCATTTCTCCCTCAAGAGCGTGATGCAGCGGCGCTTTAGTCCTCGAGTCCTTTCCCCTCATCATCAGTACACTCTAATCAAACAGATCAGCTTCCGACGCGTCGACTTTGTACGCAAACACAGGCATCGACGTCATCGCGCTCGTCATCTCGTACGCCGCTAACTACCCGAGCCAAGTGTTTGTTTTAACACGTTTAGCTGCATTGCATTCTGGGAACTTAAGTGCAGCGTTTGCACTGCGCTGGATTTCTGATTGATGTGTTATTTACATATTTCCTCGATGGTTCATGTTAGCTGTAAAAAAAAAAAAACAACATAAACTTTTTCCAAAGAAAAAAAGAAGAAATGCTCTTTTGTTGTAGCACATTTCAAGGTGTTAAGGTTCACTGTGATCCCCACACACACACACACACACACACACACACACGCACGCGAGCAAGCTATCTCGCTATCACCCGAGCAGATCAGTGATGGCTTTCTGAGTCAGAAAGTGAAAGTAAAGCGTGTAAGACGCATTAGCGTAGAGCGGCGATGTTCCGGACGGCTCCGATTACGCCGGGTATTTGTGTCACGCTCCTGAGAAGCCTTAAAGTTAAAGCTGTTAAGCGTTAAAGCTGCCGTATGCGATCTCGGGAAAGCGGTTCTATCAGATATTCGACTCCGTGAAACCTGATCGTCACTGTGTCAGCTCTGATCAGTCGCCTCGCATGAAACACGAGCGACACAGAGCAGATAGATCGCGTCTCCGTGGAACGTTAACGTGGAACATTACGACTTCTCGAACTCTGACACTCTGCGTGACGTTTAAAGGACGTGTAAGAAAAACAGGAAAAACCTGAACAACAGAAAGAGAATGAATTTGTTTTCCGTGTCGTTACGTAAGGAATAAAAACGCTCATGAAGCGCTGTTTTAGGAAAACAATCAATGATGATCACTATTCCCACCCTGACGTTGATTATTTTCCTGTAACATCTCGTCCTGAACATCTTCGTTCCTTTCTTACACCGCGGCGAATTTTTTATTTATCTCACAATGATACGTCGTACTTTTTATCCGTTTAGAGTTACATTTAGCGTTCTCCTTTGTCCTGACACTGGAGACTCCTTCCATAAACGGCAAATAAACATCTCCTCACAGAAAACATCACCGTATCAACAATTACACACTTTTTTTTTAAATTTAAAAATCCCCTCGAGCCGTTACTATAGAAACGATAACATACTAGAACAAGAGCGTTAATATTGATATTAATATATTAAAGAAAACTAATCAACACCTTCTGACCAATCAGAATCCAGAATTCAGTTCACATTCTGTGAGATGTAGAAGTCACTCGAATTTATTAAGCAGATCTTTTTTTCTACTTTAATGAACCGATTTTTAATTAATTTAAATGAGCATTTAAATTAATTAGCATAAATTAGCATTTTTATCCATTAGCTATAGACCTGCTTAAACGTTAGCCTCATAACGGCGACAGAAATCGTCATTTTATCCGGAAAAAATCCTTCGACTTTTTGTGTTGTGTCGTCTAGCTAGTGTTTTCATTCTTTCTTTTTAAATTATTATATATATTAATCTTTTTTTTTTTTTACAGTAGTTCCTGTAGTTAGAGGTCGGGCGATATGATAAAAATAACTTATCGCGATACTTGAAGACATTTCTACGATACTTGATGTGCAGCAGTAAGAAACCTCGTCTACGATGACAACAAAACTTCTAATAAATAATTTTAATGTTTATTTTAAAAAAAATCTTATCAAATCAGTTGCTTATCATTTCGGGTTTTGTTTTTCCTGAAGCTCTTTTTAGATGCTATAAAACGAAACCATGACAACTGCTCTATCTCAGGAAAAGTGTATTGTGACATCATTTATCACGTTATCGATATCACGCCGCCGTATCGCCGACTCCGCCTCCTGCGGTTTCCCGGCGACGGCGTCACGGAGAATCTAATCTCGATCTGGCAGAGAAGCGCTACTTTCTGTCACTATAAGAGAAGCTCAGATTGTGTTTTTCATGTTTATCACGTTTTAGTCGTATCACTGGTGTTACTTTTCACACACACACACGCACACACACACTCACTTACACACACAC
>CM040472.1:17523263-17533396 GCA_022758105.1 Pangasianodon gigas | reverse complement strand
ACACACACACACACACACACACACACACACACACACACTGTTCACTGTGTTTCTATTTCTTTTCCTTTAACGCAGAACTAATAAACACTGGGCGCTGTGCAGAGTGAACAGCTCGCTTCCTGAGTTTATTTACTGTGTTTTATAACAACATTCACACTTTAAATCAATCCTGCAGGCTGTGTTTGTTTAATCAGAGAGCTGTCTTTTAATCTTAACCTTAATCTTAATGATTATGTTTATGTAAATGAAGGCTAGCTAGCTGGGATAAAGACACAAAAGCGCTCGCGACTGAAATAAAATAAAATAAAACAATCAATTTAATCTGACAGTTCAAGCAAAAGACGACAAATACAACCTTAAACTGTTTTTCGTCCAGAAGTCAGATAAAAACCGCACTTTTACAGCATATTCGGTTATTTTTTTTATTCTCTAAACACACTAAGCTAAGCTAAGCTAAGCTCACTGGCTAACGATAACAATTGTTAGCATTAGCGGCTAGCTATCTCACGCGCAAGATTATTAAATACAGTATTAAATCTTACCAGTCAGTGAAAGCCGTCCTCTCAGAGTTCACTTCCGGGGCATGGAGCTTTATTAAATCAGCTGGAATGTTAAAGTGAGTTGTAGAAAGAAGAAAGATTTGGTTTTAATCCTGTTTTCTTTTTGTAATCATCCGAGAGATCGCTGCAGCCCGGAACACTCAGCTGCGCGAGCGCTAATGCCGACTAGCAGCGCTGTAGCCTGCCTACTGCCCCGCTCTCAGCCCCTCCTCCCGTCTCCATGGAAACAGTGGGCGGAGTCACAGCACGTCTCTGCGTAGGGTCGAGTGCGCGACTTGGTTTTTTTTTTTGTTTTGATCAGGTGATCAGGGCGAATTGCCAGATACACGATTTTAACTCCTCACTGTTAAAATTAAAGGTGCTGTTTGTTTTTATTGTGTTTTTTTTTCTTTTTACTTGTAAGAAGAACCTGGAAGATAGATAAAGTCTTCCATTTCCATTTACGTCTTCCGTTTTGGAAAACGGACTTCCGGTCTGCCCTGCTGAAAACAAAAAACAAACAAACAAACAAAAAAAAAACAGTAGAAATCCTCATAGAATTTGTAATGGTTTTAATGGTTATAATGGGAATTATAATGGTTTTAATGGTTATAATGGGAATTGTAATGGTTTTAATGGTTATAATGGGAATTGTATTGGTTTTAATGGGAATTGTATTGGTTTAATAGTTATAATGGGAATTGTAATGGTTTTAATAGTTATAATGGGAATTGTATTGGTTTTAATGGTTATAATGGGAATTGTATTGGTTTTAATGGTTATAATGGGAATTGTATTGGTTTTAATGGGAATTGTATTGGTTTAATAGTTATAATGGGAATTGTAATGGTTTTAATAGTTATAATGGGAATTGTATTGGTTTTAATGGTTATAATGGGAATTGTATTGGTTTTAATGGGAATTGTATTGGTTTTAATGGTTATAATGGGAATTGTATTGGTTTTAATGGGAATTGTATTGGTTTAATAGTTATAATGGGAATTGTAATGGTTTTAATAGTTATAATGGGAATTGTAATGGTTTTAATAGTTATAATGGGAATTGTAATGGTTATAATGGGAATTGTATTGGTTTTAATGGTTATAATGGGAATTGTATTGGTTTTAATGGGAATTGTATTGGTTTAATAGTTATAATGGGAATTGTAATGGTTTTAATAGTTATAATGGGAATTGTATTGGTTTTAATGGTTTTAATGGGAATTGTAATGGTTTTAATGGTTATAATGGGAATTGTATTGGTTTTAATGGTTATAATGGGAATTGTATTGGTTTTAATGGGAATTGTATTGGTTTAATGGTTATAATGGGAATTGTATTGGTTTTAATGGGAATTGTATTGGTTTTAATGGGAATTGTACTGGTTTTAATGGTTTTAATGGGAATTGTAATGGTTTAATGGTTATAATGGGAATTGTAATGGTTTTAATGGGAATTGTATTGGTTTAATGGGAATTGTATTGGTTTAATGGTTATAATGGGAAATGTAATGGTTTTAATGGGAATTGTAATGGTTTTAATGGTTATAATGGGAATTGTATTGGTTGTAATGGTTATAATGGGAATTGTATTGGTTTTAATGGAAACTGTAATGGTCCCTGTGGGTCTCTACTGGTAATTTGTTGCCTTCTATTAGTGGTATGTTATATCTAGTGGATACCATTAAGGACCAGTAACGGTAATGGCAATGGCTTTAATGGTTAGCTGATGGTTTGTAATGGTATTTGTAGTGGAAACCATTAGAATTTCTGTGGTGGTTTCTATTGTTTTGTTGTTTTTTTTTTCAGCAAAGCGGAATGCTTGTTTGTGTTTGGATGCGCCCCCTGTCAGCCATTTTATAGACTTTACAGAAGATCCACTGTGGATAGCAGAGCTTTGTGAACATGGGCCTAACTGTTAGAGACCTAATCTTGAAAAAATCTACCTAATGCACCTTTAAAAGTGCAATAGTCCAACTTTTTATTATTATTATTATTATTATTATTATTATTATTATTATTGTTATTATTATTATTATTCATTCATATACAGTGTCCATACTTATGGACAGTCAATTTAAGGATGTTCTCAGGAAAATATACAGTATTTAAAAAAAAAAAATCACCTCCTAATCACTTGAGAGCATTACTGTAATTTAAAATAAATAATTATTGTGATTTGTGTTGTTCTGTAGACTGTGTGTTCTCAATGGAGCATTTCTCTTGTATATATTTACAGACTTTCTTTCCAAAATAACAAATACATACATACATACATAATAATAAAGTGCCATACTCCAATGAGCATGTTAGCCCTTTTGATTTTTTTTTTTTTGTTGTTGTTGTTAATTAAAGATACAATTATTTATCTCTGAACTCAGGCTAAAATGCATCATGCTAAAATCCTAAACTGTGTAAATTTTGTACATATTGCTTTTTTTTTTTTGTCAAAAATGATATTTTCTATAATTTTAGTGATCACAATTAAATAGTTTAGGCCATTCTTTCTTTTAAAAGAAATGTTTTAATTCTTTTTTTTTACTCGTGGTATTCCTACACATGGGCAATCCATTTTCTTTTTAATGAGGGATATTTAGAAAAAGTCTGAAGAAAAAGAACCTGGAGGTTTTTAAATAATTTAATTTAACCTGTAAATTCTGTAAATTTAACCGCTGTTTAAAAATCGCCCCTATTTCAAATAGATATGTGGTGTTTTATGTCATTTTCAGAGCATGTAGCACAAACATGCGACATTTAGAGCAGTAATTGTCAGAAAGGCCTGTGGCCTGTGGTGAGAGTCTGGTCTTGGTCTGTTATCAAGATGTTCTGTTTTGAGACGTTTTCTGTATTGAACTAATCTCAGACTTATTGGCGTTGGTGCAGCTCGACTGGACCAACCATCCCTCAAGGTACAACCAAGACATCAAGACTCTCTGTTCTGGAAGCTAGGTGGTGGAATGAACTTCCCCTGGCTGTCTGAACAACCGAGTCACTGGCTGTCTTCATATGATGACTAAAGACCTACTTCTTCATGAATATATACATACTTGCATTAGCACTTTGTTCATTTACTGTTTATCTTATCTTGTGTTTTCTTTTCATACTGTACTCCACTATAGAGTTTAAACTGATGGTACTCGTAGTCCCTGACTTAGTGAACTAGCATGAGGATGTGTTTCTGATAGAGACTACTAAGCACTTCTGTAACTCACTCTGGATTAGACTGTCTGCTCAATGATGTAAATCTAAACGTACTTGGACGTGTCTCAGTCTTGGGCATTGATCTCGCTAAATGTGGTATTGGTCTGGGCTGACAGTAATAAACTTAAAAAAAAAAAAACCCTGGCTGTTCTTCACATACCATGCTTTAAGAATCATGTTTTTTTTTATTTTTTTTTATTAATTATCAATTATTAATTAAATAAGCTGTATAAATTATCTTAGTGTTTCCTTATAATAAGGTAAACAGGAGTTAAAATGTAGGGGCATAAATTTTAATATTTAAAAAATCTTTAAAAAAAAAAAAATGCATTTTTATGAATTCATAAAGATCTTCTGTACATAGACCCAAAAAGTTATTTTTTGAAATTAGCCAATGTCAAACTCGTAATCAGACTTTCCATGTCACAAGTTATCCTGCTTTTAACTGCAATTTAATAATAAAAGTGAAACAATTCAATAAAGATGTAAAATATGTGAGGAATAAAACACTGTGTGGTGCTGTTATAGGAAAATCATCAACGATATGGTTACTGTGATGAAGAGAAGTTACTGTAACCACCCCAAAGTTTATTATTGTCCAGTAGCAGTGTTTTATTCCTCTTATACCACAACAAGTTGCCAATGATTATGATTTTTAATTTATTAGTGAACAACGTCAAGTTTTTAACAGTTCTTCGTTACATTTAATGCTGTGGATCGTCTGTGAAATAGGTTCTCACTTACATTATAGCAGCTATAGCTCCAAAGTAAAAAAAAATGCAGCTTGTCATGTTAAAGAGAAACAGGAAAGCTTGATTAAGTTGCACTTTCCAACAAACAATGACTGATCACCATTGTTCCCAACAACCAATCACTGATCACTATTGTTCCCAATGACCAATCACTGATCACCACTGTTCCCAACAACCAATCACTGATCACCATTGTTCCCAACAACCAATCACTGATCACCACTATTCCCAACAACCAATCACTGATCATCACTGTTCCCAACAACCAATCACTGATCACCACTGTTTGTCCACCAGTGCTCGTCTTTGTTCTTTCTTTTATAAACTCTCTCTCTGAAGATATTTACAGCAATAAAAGTGAATTATTCTATCAGTAATCATTTCCTTGCTGCCTCTGCTTCATTTTGTCTGCATTCTTGATTAAAACTACAGAATTTTGTAAGCACATAAATAGTTATTATGGTTAACCGTGACCAAATGTGACTTCTTTTTATGAGGAAAAACGTTATAATCTAGTATTTCATACTCTGATAAATCTCTACTCTATTTTAAGCATGATCCTGATGGTTCATGAGGAATTCAACAGAGATGCAAATGAGTCCTTGGCGTCATGTGGAGACTTTTTGGGCATGCTGAAGAGAGTTAACTCCGCCCTATCTGTGCCAAAGGTCACCAGGCTGCAATAAGGGGAGTGGGATTTATATAGAAGGATCTGGCAACCCGTGTCCAAAGGCACGACATGGCGCTGTACTTGAGAGTGAGAGAACTTTTCAGGATAAATGCACGGAAACTCTGTTCTTCTCCTTGTTCTTCTTCTTCTGGAGTGCAGCTCCGCATCCTGCCGAGCAGCAGCTGTTTCTTTGATGAAGCAGTTCAGATTAAGTTGAGCGGTTTGCCTCCTGGACAGCATGTGGAGCTCCGGGCCAAGCACAAGGACGATAAAGGGGTTGTTTTCAAGGCCAGTGCTACATACCAGGCAGACGCGCATGGAGAGGTGGATGTGAGCCGGCAGCCGTCCACGGGTGGCTCGTACACGGGTGTGGAGCCGATGGGCTTGTTCTGGTCCATGCTGCCAGAAAGCCCTCACAAGAAGCTGCTGAAGAGAGACGCGTCCAGCCCTGTGCTCATCCACATCGAGGCTCACAGAGACGGCCAGATCCTCACTGCAGAGACCAACGCAAGGCGCTTCATGGCTGATGGAGTGCTCAGAGTCCCTGTAAGAGACGGCAGGTTGCGCGGGACTCTCTTCATCCCACCTGGTGAGAGCCACTTCCCCATCTGCAGCACCTGATCAGCCTGATCCAGCTTCTAACCTCATGCTTCTGATGCCTCAAAAGTCCAGAAATATGGGGTCACATTTGTGCAAGTAATTGAGTAATTCCTAAGGCAATAAATAATAATAATAATAATAATAATAATGACAATCATAATCATCATCAACATAATCATCATCATCATCATCGTCATAAAGAAACTGCGAGTGTGTTGCGAACCAGATCTTGGCCGATGGAGAAATATTGGCGGTTCTTCTATCTAGAACAGAGTTAAAAAAATTAAGCTCCTGTACACTCTCAGTACTGCAGATTTCTTACCTAATTTTATTATTAAATAATAAACATTAATAAACATGACTAGCACCATACCCAACACTCATTGCCCAGCTTGAGTGCTAATACATCATTTGTTGTGGGTCGCTAGAGGGACCTACCATTCAAGTCTCGTGACGATTGCTCATTCCTAACCCTATCAAATCCCTGCTGAAAGCTGATTGGCTGACGACGGTCATGTTTTTTTTTTTTAAAGCAACCAGTTTGTCTTATACAAGACTACTACAGGTTAGCATAACGATGGAGAATCCGAAGTTTCAGCTTAATCGGGTTTATGGTTCATGAAAAACCATTTCCTGAACGTAACTCCGCCCCTATAGATGACCACACCCACAACTCATCATACTTCCTCAGGACCTTGTCTCGAAGGAGTCTGTCAAGTTTCGTTCAAGTCCATATAAATACTCATGAGTTACTGCTATTTGAATAAACAAGGCTCCGCCCCATTAGAATTGATTGGCAGGTGGCGGCCATATTGTTCATAAACCTCGACATCTTTTGGACAAATATTGCAGGAGAAACTCTCCTGAGCCATTTGACACCAACTTTTTGTGAAGTTAGGACAAAAATCCTAGGCTTAGTTCCCAAAGGGAGGTATTTTGATATTATGCAAATTAGCAAAAAATCTGAGGGGGCGGAGCTAAATGGTCCAAATTGCAGCTTGGTTCAGAATGAGTCAAGAAATCAAGGGGAAAAGAATTTTGTCTGTAGGCTTTACAGTTCTCGAGATAAGGGCTAAAATGTAAAATGGCGAGCTATGCTGCACTGTAGCGCCACCATGAGGCCAGTTGTGCTCATCCTTCTTACCTGAGTAGGGGGAGGGATTCGCAACACACTAAACTAGAAGGTCAATGTTCATGGATGAACTTTGATGTGGCTTGGACGAGCCTGCTAAACATGCTAACAGAGTTAAGTGATCTTACAATGTTTTATTGTCATTGATTTTTAAATGTTAAAATGTTTAACAGTTAAGCAAGTATAGGCTAAAAGGATTAAAGGTTATGATGTAAAAAGGCTAAAAGCTTATGATGTAAAAAGTTTAACAGGCTAAAAATTGTTAAAACATGTTTAAAGTTGCTAGGCCGTTGCTATGCTAAGGCTATGCGAGGCTTCAGCCAGCGGCTAGAGGAACTTGCCATGCTACCTGCCACGCACACAGGAGTTTTGGAAATCAATTCCAGGAGTTTTTTCCTAATATTTAAAATACTACAATACTACACTATTTTGCTAGCTAGCTAGCATAGAGACTACATTAAATGAGTTGTTATGGCTGACCTCTAAATAGCAGATTTAGCTAGCTACTTGTTCCTCAGTTCAGTGGTAATTGCACTGATTATCAATCGCTTGACACTTCTTTATATGAACTAATTATTGAAGTAATAGAATTTCTGTAACTGCTGTTGGGTAGCTCTACAATAACTAGTATCTGTTAGGCTAGTATTGATCATATGTCATGTTTCTAATACCTTACTAATAGACATCTACAATGCCGTTTGTGTAGTTACACTAATAATGCATATAAGAGTAGTGCAGTCACTGGCAGGTCACTTTCTCTGCGGGCTTCGGCCTCCGGCAACTTCAGGTCTATTGGCAGGTCGTTTTCTCTGCCGGCTTCGGCCTCTGCAGCGTCCCGTCTACCGGCAGGTCACTTTCTCTGCTGGCTTCGGCCTCCGGCAACTTTGGGTCTACCGGCAGGTCACTTTCTCTGCTGGCTTCGGCCTCTGTAGCTTCGGGTCTACCGGCAGGTTGCTTTCTCTGCTGGCTTTGGCCTCCGGCAACTTTGGGTCTACCGGCAGGTCACTTTCTCTGCTGGCTTCGGCCTCTGCAGCGTCCCGTCTACCGGCAGGTCGCTTTCTCTGCTGGCTTCGGCCTCTGTAGCTTCGGGTCTACCGGCAGGTCACTTTCTCTGCTGGCTTCGGCCTCCGGCAAATTCGGGTCTACTGGCAGGTCGTTTTCTCTGCCAGCTTCGGCCTCTGCAGCATCCCGTCTACCAGCAGGTCACTTTCTCTGCTGGCTTTGGCCTCCTGCAACTTCGGGTCTACTGACAGGTCATTTTCTCTGCCGGCTTTGGCCTCTGCAGCGTCCCGTCTACCGGCAGGTCACTTTCTCTGCTGGCTTCGGCCTCCGGCAGTGTCGGGTCTACTGGCAGGTCGCTTTCTCTGCTGGCCTCTGCAGCATCCCGTCTACCAGCAGGTCACTTTCTCTGCTGGCTTTGGCCTCCTGCAACTTCGGGTCTACTGGCAGGTCGCTTTCTCTGCTGGCTTCAGCCTCTGCAGCGTCCCGTCTACCGGCAGGTCGCTTTCTCTGCTGGCTTCAGCCTCCAGCAGCATCATCGTCCACTGGCTATAGGCTTTTTTTCAGTTTTATTTGTGATAACACACACCAAATGGTCAGACTTTAAAATAAGTTAATCAAAATATTTTAGACATTATTTCATGGAATTTTTTATATATATATATATATATATATATATATATATATATATATATATATATATATAAAATGTATGTAATATATATATATATATATATATATATAAAAAGGCAGTACTCATATAAAAATGAAAAGTAACTCATAAAACATTTGTAGATACAATGACACTTGTCATTGTACATTGTAGTCATGTAACTAAAACTAAACTATGTTACATGAAACATAAAAAACACACATCAAACCCTCTGTCTTTAATGCGTCTGACCCAGTATGTGAAATAATGTGGAATGTGTGAAGGATTACAGACCATGTTTTGATAAATAAGCCTCCCAATGATAGTCAGCTCCAGAATTATTGGCACCATAGGTTAGGATGGGTAGAAAAGATTATGAAAAATTGAAGCAGATATCATTTACATAAACAGGTGGACTTTTGTTTATTAGCATGAAATATGATAATGGATCTGGTGATGTTTTATACAGGTGAAGGTCCATTCCCTGGAATTATAGATCTGTATACATTAGGAGGCACTGTGTGTGAGCCGCGAGCAGCTCTACTGGCAAACAAAGGCTTTGTGGTGTTTGCTTTAGCTTTCTACGGCTACCAGGACATGCCCAAAACGGTGGATAAACTTGATCTGGAGTACTTTGAGGAAGGTGTAACATTTCTGCAGATGCAGCCCAAGGTTGGTGAACATATTCAACAGAAAACTGAAGTGGTTAGCTTATGTGCAGCTTGTCACTGTTAGATTTTTTTTTCTGCAGGTGAAAAAAACTGGAGTAGGAATAATATCAATCTCAAAAAGTGGAGATCTGGCTTTGTCAATGGCCTCCTTCCTTCCCAACATATCAGCCACCGTCTGCATCAACACCTGCAACGCCAACGTCCTGTTCCCTCTCCATTATAAAGACGTGGTGATCCCAAGTTTCGTCGGCAGTACTAAAAGAATAAGAGTAACAAAATCTGGCATCTTGGATATCAGAGATATCCTGAATGACCCGATGGAAGAGGAGAAGGACCGTGCCACGGTCATCCCTATCGAGCGTGCCAGCTGTAGATTCTTGTTCATAGTGTCAGGAGATGACAGGAACTGGAACAGTTCCTTTTTTGCGGAGCAAGCTTGCAGCAGACTCAAAGCACACGGAAAAGCAAACTACGACGTGGTGAGTTATCCGACAGCAGGGCACTTTATGGAAGTCCCCTACATGCCCCATCACCCGTCTGGGCTCCACGCCGCCGTGAGTCAAGTGGTCACTTTTGGAGGAGAACCGAAAGCTCATGCACACGCACAGGTTGATGCTTGGAGGAGAGTTCAAGAGTTTCTCAAAACCCACTTGTGAAAACACTTACTGAAATGTCATTTTAAATGTATAACAAAAACACCTCACTATATGATACAGTGGATATAAAAAGTCCACACATCCCTGTTAAAATGCAGGTTTTTGTGAAAAATGAAACCAAGATAAATCATGTCAGAACCTTTTCCGTCCTCAGTGTGAAATTACAACATGTAAAAATTAAGTGAAAAACAATCAGAAACATTTTAGGGAAAAATAGAAAAAATAAAAAAAATTTACAATAACCTGGTTGCATAAGTGTGCAC
>CM040472.1:17494885-17517302 GCA_022758105.1 Pangasianodon gigas | reverse complement strand
ATGTATTCCACAACAATTCGCCACCCATTCATTTTTTATTAATTAAAGAACATCATAATTTTTATCCATTTGTAGTTACATTTAATGTTATGGAACATACATAAAACAAGTTAGTTCCTGTTCTCATTTACATTATAGCAGCTATAAATGGTCGTTCCCTCACCAGACTCTTTTTTTCACTCTCTTATAGTAGATAAGACGACATGCCAATTTTAAAATATAATTTAAAATAGAGTTGATCATTATCAAGCAAAATGGCATGATGTTTCCAGGGTTCTGGTTTCAACAGTTTGAACAAAATAAAACTTTTCAATTATTCCAGAACCTGTGATAGTTCCCTGAGAACACCTTTGCTTATTAGCATGAAATATGATAATGGATCTGGTGATGTTTTATACAGGTGAAGGTCCATTCCCTGGAATTATAGATCTGTATACGTTAGGAGGCACCGTGTGTGAGCCGCGAGCAGCTCTACTGGCAAACAAAGGCTTTGTGGTGTTTGCTTTAGCTTTCTACGGCTACCAGGACATGCCCAAAACGGTGGAT
This sequence comes from Pangasianodon gigas, assembly GCA_022758105.1. Taxonomy (NCBI): domain Eukaryota; kingdom Metazoa; phylum Chordata; class Actinopteri; order Siluriformes; family Pangasiidae; genus Pangasianodon; species Pangasianodon gigas. The sequence goes on along the minus strand of CM040472.1, from coordinate 17,516,756 downwards.
AAACTTGATCTGGAGTACTTTGAGGAAGGTGTAACATTTCTGCAGATGCAGCCCAAGGTTGGTGGAGTTAAGACATTTTGATCAGTAAAAAATAAATATATACATTGGGCCTCATTTATTAAGCAGAGTAGGAAAATTTATTCGTAAATCGAAAATCCAGTTAGTTGGAAAAAAAATCTTTGTATCCTATGTTCAAGTTTGTGTAAATTCACGTATAAGGAGACTCACTAATGTGAACCTCGATTGATTGGCTACAGATTCTGTAATTGGTGACTGAGATTTTATTCACTGATTACGCTGTCAAGGTTAAATCACTTAGTTACACTACAATTTAATGAACATGTTGTGAAACTCAGTTGTTTCATGTTAACGACTTGAAAGAAACAAAATAAATCCGAATAAGACTAGTCATTTAATCAGGACAAAAGTAATGGCGCCCTCTAAAAGGAGGACATATTAACGTTTGTCGACACGCTGCAATGGCTGAGCTGCAGTACTGGAAGATTTATCTCACGCCGTGATTAGGAAGCGCTGTTTCACCGTTTAGCTGTCACTTTGTTATATTCAGCTCTTTCTGATCTTTGCCTTTTATGGAGTTTTGTTGGCGTGGCTAAATGTACTGTAAATCACTTGTGCCATTTCAGTTCAGTTTGGCCTATGAAAACTTTTTTAAAAGATTGATAAATGAGTCCCACTGAGTAGACAAAGAAAGGTTGTTTTATTTATATATTTTTTGCAGGTGAAAAAAACTGGAATAGGAATAATGTCAATCTCAAAAAGTGGAGATCTGGCTTTGTCAATGGCCTCCTTCCTTCCCAACATATCAGCCACCGTCTGCATCAACGCCTGCAACGCCAATGTCATGTTCCCTCTCCATTATAAAGACATGGTGATCCCACCTCTTATTCCCAACCAACAGAACATAACTACAACAACATCAGGCATCGCCAACGTCCTAAACACCCTGCCAGATGTGACAGCAGAGGAGAACCGTGCCACGGTCATCCCTATCGAGCGTGCCAGCTGCAGATTCTTGTTCATAGTGTCAGGAGATGACAGGAACTGGAACAGCACCCTTTATGCAGAGCAAGCTTGCAGCAGACTCAAAGCACATGAAAAAGCAAACTACGACGTGGTGAGTTATCCGACAGCAGGGCACTTTATGGAAGTCCCCTACATGCCCCATCACCCGTCTGGGCTCCACGCCGCCGTGAGTCAAGTGGTCGCTTTTGGAGGAGAACCGAAAGCTCATGCACACGCACAGGTTGATGCTTGGAGGAGAGTTGAAGAGTTTTTTAAGAAAAACTTAAACAGTGTTGATTATTTAAAATCCTCACTTTGAGCGGTGCACATAGCTGAGAGAGGAAATTCAGATGCGATTTGATAGATGACACATTTTGTATTCGTCTACACTCTGAGTTGCTCCTTCTGCAGCTCGCTCGGTGTAGGTCAGATCTTCTGGAAGAGTAGTTAGCGTGTCTGTAAGGGCTAAACTCTATTATATGCATTGTTATTTCAAAAGGCAGCAGTCAGACCTTGAATGAAATCTCCTAGTAAATAAAATGCCGTCTTAGACGTACTAATCAGGCTTGGTGTATCAATCTCTTAGTAAAGTTTTACGTAAATAATTTTGTATGCAAAACTGAGCTAATCCTTGTTTAATGCTATTTGTCCCAATGTGATTTGACCCTCATTATGGACTATGATGATGATCTTTGGATAATAAACCTTGTTACACTAAGAAAAATTATAATTTAACATAATTTAACATGCATTTGCTATCTATATATATATATATATATATATATATATATATATATATATATATATATATATATATATATATATATATATATATATACTGTACATTCTTTGTTGTAGCTTAATAAATGGTCTTTGTTTTTTGGCTGAAGGATGAGAGAAGCATCAATGCGAGTTATGGGCGTGTCCCACTGAGGCTGTAAACCAACACAAATCAACCAGAGGCATAAATAAAACATTTACTGTTTAAAAATTAATGGTTTGATACATAGTGAATAAGCCATGATGTACAGCTGACCCTAGCACTGGCACCGTTGGAGGATTGAAGAATTATGAAGGGCAAATGAAGATCGAAAGCCACAGACACAAGCAGGAACTAAAAATAGCTCCGTTATACCTCTATCACACCATCACTACCAAACGTACAACATCTGGTCACGTGTATATGCTGAATCTTGACTATTTATTACATATTAACCTTTAAAATGTACTTTTAGTCTCATGAAATGGGGGAACTTTAGATCAAGAGTTGTGGTTTAAGAGTAAACATATAGGAATACTGTATATTAAATATTTATATATATTATATTTATATTTAATGTAATATTTATCATGTGTTGTTCTACTATTTTAGGCTTCAGAAAGAAAAGACAAATACCAAACACAGACCATATCATATTTTCTCATTTCAATAATAATAATAAATAATAATATGATGTTAATTTGCATTAATTGAAGTATCTGGACTGTTAATGGGTTATCAGGCTAAATATAGCTATTGAGGACAAGCAGAAATGAAAGAAAAGTCAAAATGTTATGAACAAAGCAGACAAAATGATAAGATAATTATAAAGTATTGCATTGATTAATAAAAATTAAAAGGGTACAGCGCAGTTTTTAGCTCCTCTGTGGTTTGTTTCAGGAGTATAGAGCGCTGTAATTGAAGGTAAAAGGTTTCTCCAGGTCACAGTGGCTACAGTGATCGGATTTATTGCTGTTGACCTTCTGATGTAACAGAGAGCTGATATATATATATAAATTTATAAAGAATGAGCTTTATTTATCAAGCTGGATCCGAATGAATTTATTCGTTAAGTTCTAATAAATCTCTAGCTAGTCGCAGCTTAGAAACATTGGCATAGCTTGGATAGGTGGAGCATGGCCACCCGTTTGGCCACCCCAGGGAGATATTTAACAGAATGCCTGCTACAACATCACTGGGAAATTCCTTTCATTGTTGTCCAATGGTGAGGATCGTCACTGAGTGTAATGTTCTGCAGGAAGAAGTGAGTTTAGCTAGCGATCGCAGGAGGGCACTCTTCCCTGGCCTCAATGGCCACATTATTTCGATGCATATTCATTAGTTGGAGGCATAACATTGGATTTCTTCAGTTCTTACCCCCTGTTAGTTAATGATATAAAATTCTGTAATACTAGCATACTTTATAAGATCTAGCCTAATATTATGCTAGCTTTGACCTTTTTGTAGCTTGCCAGATGACAAACGAATGTTGCTTAGCTGTGCCCTTTATATTCCAATGGATAGCTTAATAAGTTGGATATTTGGGTGATTCCACCCTCCTAACACTTCAAAATGAAATTTTATACATTATCATTTTTAACACTGAATCTAAGAAAATGTGTATCTAGCCCAAAAAAAATGGCAATAATCTAATTTTTACAAGGTTTCTTTCTTTCTTTGCTGACATTTTGCTCTTACATAAGTACCAGGGTTGAGTTTTTAACAAAGAATTAGCAAATACACAAAATGTGGTTAACTAGCATCCATGCTAATGGCATGAGAATATTAAGGACATTCTAATAATTTGCTTAAAAGTGCTATTTTATAATTAATAATTTACTTTCAATTTGAGTAACAAGGTTGTGCTTTCAAAGTGACCTTGTCAGTCGATATCACTGAAAATATATAAAAAAAAACAATTGAGAGAACTTACTTTTCTTCTTCCTGTGATCTTCAGGAAATTAGAATGATGCAGCTTCCTGTTGAACATGTGACCTGCGGTGAATATCGTCACGTAACAAGGTTGAGTGATTCTTGTGAGATACTAAAATGTAGATTTTTCCTAACCTATAATCAATGAAAAAGATGTTTCACACGTGAGATGTTAGATGGATTCATGCATTAATGCAAAAATAATCTGTAAAAATTCGTCATGTATTTTAAAATGCCTTTTATATTTATTTTGTGTTCATATTTGTATATGGGGGAAAAAAGAAGAAGCAGGATTTCTATGTGTATTTGCTTTCAGGATCACTGACGTCTGCTCTCCAGAGTGTATGAGGATCCTTTCGAGAGGTCACTTCACTTAATCTGCACTACTTATTGGAAATGTCTGAAGAGTCTCTAGAGATTAATGCACTTTCCCCCTCTCACTGTATATCCGTTATCAGTCTTGCACAATTTGTGAATCATTAGCATTCAGTAGCATGTTTAGTCAGATGTGCGGAAAATGCAGCTCTGTTTAAAAAGCATACATTTCAACTGAACAAGAACAAGCGTATATTTATAAGATCCTAAAATCTGATTGGCTGAGCCACGTTCAAACGTTCAAGCTGTTGTAAAACCCTTGATATACGCACCCCTGAAATCTAATATAATATAGTGTATAATAATAATAATGTGCATCTAGTCTTCATCTGTTATGTTGATTAGCAACTAAAGCTTACTGTTAACGTTGCATGGCGCAGGAATTGTAATACGTTACTGTTTCTATAGTAACAGCTCATACACAGGGATTTGTACAGCAGATGCTTTTCAGAATCTAAGACTAATAATAAAAAAAACTGATTTTTAAAGTTTTGTTGTTTAACAAAAAAAAAGTGTAATTGTTAATGTGGTGGTGGGTTTTTTTTTTTTTTCTCATTAGGACACGTTTACGGAAGGAGTCTCCAGTGCCAGCATTTTGTAACAGTCACTGTGCTTTATAAAGTTCACGGGAAAGTCTTCAGGACAGAGTCATTTACGTTTTCCAGTTTCTTGGTAAAATGACAAGCTGTTGTTGTTTTTTTTTTTTTGAGAGAGAGAGAGAGAGAGAGAGAGAGAGAGAGAATGATGTGAATTAGAGGAATGACTGTTTATAGCTGCTATAACACAAGTGATAATAGGAACTAACTCCCACAACATTAAACGAAACTCTAAACCATTCAAAACTGTGATACGTCATTCATTAATAAAATAAACATTGTAATCGTTGACGAATTGTTGTAGCATAAGTGGAATAACACACTTTGTTATATGAAAATAATCCACGCTTGTGTGTGTTATTGGTCCAGCATGGTCCATTGTGTGTTATTCCTTACGTAACACACACCTTTGAGTGGCTCATTGCTTTAATTTGGCCCTGCTACCTTTTTTTTTTTTTTTTTTTACACACCACATAACAAGCAGGACCTTTTTATAAAGCACAGCAAACCCTTGCTTTAGGAGTTAATAGATGAGACAGTGTATAGTGACCTTCTTCAAGCCCTTGTCCTTGTTGTTTTTAATGGACCTCATGCCTTTCATGTGAGCTGCGGTGCTTTTCTTACCCGCTAATGACCTCTTTTTATCCCTACACTACATCTTCTATACGTCTCACACCTCCAGTTCCATTACAGCTGTCAAACTCTGCGAAAAATGACATCTGAGCAAGTGAATATACTCAGCGTGCCCTAGTATTTCCTATTATATTATTAGTAAACCTTTTTTTTTTTTTTGAAAAAAAAAAAAAAGCTTGAAATAGTCTTGTTCTACTGGCAGACCTATACAGTACTGTGCAAAAGTCTTGGCAACCCCCTTTTTTTTAGTACAAACTTTGTTATAGAGTTTTATTTTATGACTTCTATATTATCAAGTCAGTACAAAAACACTTTAGATTTCCAAACATTAGTTTTCCAGCAAATAATTACATAAGAGACGCTTTTCAGACAAAAAAACATAATGAAGGCTGCTGGGTTTCGCTGCAAAAATAAGAAGCAAGTGTGACAGTCAAAGTCTCCTGCTCTTTATAGTAATTTTTTTTTTTAATGTAGACATTTAATTTCATTATTTTTTAAGGCATCTTTGCTCTACAGCATTTCTTTGCATGCGCACAGCACTGTTTTTTTTATTTTAAGCATTTACTTAAAGAAATAAGCCAACAGAATAAGATAATTTAAAGTTTAAAATGAAGAAAAGCATCTAAAAACAGGTTGAATAATGAATATTTGATTTATAATCAACTCATAATAAGCAATATTAGAGAAATTTGCTCATATTCAAAATATTTTCACTTGCTAAGATGTCATTTTTTTGGCAGTGAAGGTGGAAAGGCTCCCTCTGTGTGTATGTGTGTGTGTGTGTGTGTGTGTGTGATTATATATCCTTGCTGGATATAATCAGAGTGCATACTCAAATAGCTTTTCCAGGAATCTGTCCTCTGGAAAACATGACACTGCGAAAAGAAAATGTTCAGTTCTCACCAAACTGCTTCCTGTCGTGAACGCGAGGGTCGGGCCGAGGCTGTGTTTCCACATGAGAAATGTAGGCGACCGCTGAGGAATTTCTAAAGCCTGTGACATGCTCAGCACATAGGACTAAATCAGGATTGATTATTGTGTTCTCGTAATTGTGGAATAACTCATTTGTTCACCAATACACCACACCACACGGACAGGAAGCGCTGAAGTTAACTCTGTTTTAATGTGTTTTAATGCAGAACTCCTGATTTGGCTAATTATTGGCTCCTGCATTTTAGCCTCATGTCAGAGGAACCCAAATGAGAGTGTGGCAGAACCCAGGATTTCTCTTAATACAGTGTTTTAAATCTGAGCCTCTTAATTTAACATCACAAAGAGCTTGTTAATGAGTCAATGAGTTTAAAAATATTTAGCAAAGTATTTTAAAAAAATCTGCCCCTGTTAATAATGTTAATAAACCCTTACAGAAATGTCACATGATTCACATTTACACATGTGGTTTTTAGACACGTTTCATGCAATTTTTCATGTGATTATTTTTCTAACGATTCATATATTTTCACGTCTTATGCCCTGAAACTGCATATGTGAACACAAGTAAGCACGTGTGACATAATAATAATAATAATAATAATAATAATAATAATAGATATAGCTGGAGCTTTATTCAGATTTATAGGCTCATGCAGCCATTATGGTGCAATATGATGTTGTACATTGTATGCATTAGTAATGAACACAACACAAATCATGTTGTTTTGAAGTTTGTAATGTTTCCCTTTGCTAAAATGTGAGAGGCCCTAAAACGGATCCCAACTTAAAAAACCCAACTTTAACGTCTCAGAAAAAATAAAATATCAGAAAGTAGGCCTACGCAGTGATATCTGTAAAATAATTCCAAATCCAAGTCAGACAATCTGATCTAATATTAGCTGATCGCTTCAATAAATCAAGAGTATCACAACATCTTAATACGTTTATGAAAAAAAAGGGGAATTAAACATATTTGATGATGTCATTCAGTATTTTAGCAGCTATTACAATGTTTAAGATGTCATTACTAATTATACCAAAGTGCTGTTGAATTCTGGCTTCTGATTGGTCAGGAGGTATTGATTAGTTTTCCATTAACAGCAGCTCTGTCAGTAGTGCAGCTGCAAATCACAGGTTTATATTAATGCCATCCTTCTAATACTGTTTCTATGGTAACAAGTCATTCACAGGGACTTGTATGGCACACGCTCCACATAATATAAGATAGATTTAAAAAAAAAAAATGTGTTATTTAACAAAGAAAAACATATAATCATTGATATGGTGACGTTTTCTTCCTGTTTTTCATCTTCTCATGGCGAAGTTTTCTTTAGTTTTCTTTCTGAAGAGACATTTATGTAACATTTATGGAAGGAGTCTCCAGTGTCAGCAGACATCTTCAGGGTGGAGGAGTTTACGCATGACAAGCTGCATTTTCTTTCCTTTTTTTTTTTTGTCTGATTAACTTCAAGAGAGAGAAAAAAGAGAAGCTGGTGAGGGAAAGGCTGTTTATCGGCATTATAACGTGACATTAAATGTAACTATAAACAGATAAAAAGTACAGTGTATTTCTTTTTTTTAATAAATAAAAATGTAATTGTTGGAAAATTGCCGTGGTATAAAAGGAATAAAACACTTCGGGACGTGCTGCTACTGGTAACATCACACACCCCGACAGCATGTTATAGCTATTCCTTACTTCAAAACTGTTATAACTGGGACATTTTTTTTTTTCATGTCACTTATAAACTGCAGTTAATAATCAGTAGAATGGATCATCATGGCTGAGCTGGAGTCCAGGCTCGCACGGCTGGTCTCTGTAGCTCTAAACAGAGAAGCTGTTTATGCTGAGAGCTCCTGATGAAGCTCGTCTGTGGAGGAGGAGTGGCTCTGTGGTGCCCTGCTCCTCCTCTCCTATCACTCCTGTACACTGGGTTTATACAGAAAGCACTCCTCAGCAGTGGATGAAACAGCACCTCCTGTCCTCTCTCCTCTCCTCTTCAGCTAGTAGCAGGGTTTCACTAGCCGCCAGGATTTGGCAATAAGGTATGATTTTGGGCTTTTTTTTTCTCTGTGCAGTTCCATATCAGGAGTGAGCGCGTTGGGAATAATGCATGCATGCATGGTGCATGCTGCTGAAGCGTTATAGCGTGTCATAGCGCGTGAATGACGCGCACTGGGATTAGGAGTATATTATATTAGTGTGTGTGTGTAATGATTTTCCTGTAAACGTTGCTCTTATTCTGCACTGTAGGCTTTTGAGAGCTCAGGGATCATGTCCTGAAGGGGAGCTAATGGGGCTGTTCCAGACATCTCGGGGTTAATATGGACATTTGGTGCACTTCAGTGATCCTCGCTGAACCTTTTCTTCATCACTGCGCACAGAAGCGCGCACCGCGGCGGTGTCTCTGCGTCCCCTCTGCGTCCTCTCTGCGTCCCCTCTGCGTCCTCTCTGCGTCCTCAGCGCCGCGTTCCTCATGGATGTCTGGCAGCTTCACCAGGCATGAAGCAGCATCATGGACGCAGACGCTTGGGTTCCTCTCACCGAGAACGTGACGGGGAGGTCACCGGGCTCCCCGAGCCTCTCCCCGGGGTTAGTGAACTCCAGCTCGGCGGTGAGCGCGTGGAGAGACGCGGAGCAGCCGGAAGAGAGAGCGTACCGAGACTTCGCCATCTCCGCTCAGCTCCTCATCCTCGCTGGCTCTCTGTTAGGTGAGTGAACATCACTGCAATCACAGTATTAACAGCAAAAAAAGCTTTAAATGCTTAAATTAACACCTAATTTTTATAATATAACAATATACTGGATGCTGACTCTGTCAACCATAAATCATTAAAAAAAATCCAGATTTCTTTAGCTATTTATTTTTTATTATTTATATATTTATCTATTTTTATATTTTTAATATTTATCTTAAATAAATATTAAAAAGTAAATGGGTTATCCCATGTCTAGGAGTTCAATGACTACAACAAGGATAAAATATTGTACCCAAAATAAAGGAAAAAAAAAATCCTCCAATGTGTTTTTAAACAACAATAACAAAATAAATGAATAAATAATTTTTTTTAATAAAACAGTACAATATTTTTACATATACAACACTTTAGGAATGTTGCATGATACAGCTGAGGTAAAAAAAAAATCAAATAAATTATTATTATTATTATTATTATTATTATTATTATTATTATTATTATTATTATTATAGAAACAAAGCATAGGCATTCATTAAAAAGCATAGGCATTCATCAGTCAGACAGAAAAACATTTTTTGTTTATGTAATTTATGATTTTGTGTAAAAAAAATTTAAAAAAAATAATAATAAAAAAAAACCTTTGTAAAGATATACCAGAGATATTGAGAAAGGCAAATAGTCTAAAGCGCAGCAGAAGTCAGAATAATGATTATATAACATCTTGTATTTTCCTAAAAACAGCCCATTGACTCTCCATAAGTGTGGACATAAGTGTGTGCGTGAAAGGGTTAAGCTCCCATGGTAGGAAATGAACTACTGTGATGTTACAGGTGTGATTACAGTGCTGAATTAACACCTCCACTCTCAGAGAGAAGGGTACTAATCAGTACCCTTCCTTATCACTCATGGGGTACCATCAATAATACGTCTTCTGTATTTAAGCTACGTTGGATCTTTATTTAGCTTTTAATAATTTTAGTACTTTAAAGGTTCCCTTCATGCACTTTTCCAGGTAAAAGATAAAACACTGAAGATACAAAAGGTGTACGCTTGATGGTACTACACCAGCGATAAGGAAAGGTACAGCTTAGTACCGTTCTGAGAGTGTACACACTTAGTGAATAAACTAAACTAAACTGTGCTGACTGGATAAGGCCTTCATCTATAGGGTTCTTCAGGAGTTCTTCCTAAAATGGTTCTACTTGGAAAAAAATTCCAAAGTATTTGTTCTTCTAAGGGACCTCTATATAGAGCCCTACAACAAACTATGTGTTCTTCTAAGAAACTTCAATGTAGAACCTTACAACAGAGTATTTGTTTTTCTAAGAGACCTCTATGTAGAACCCTACAAGAGAGTATTTGTTCTTCTAAGGGACCTCTATGTAGAACCCTACAACAAAAATCTCGTTCTTCTAAGAAACCTCTATGTAGAACCCTACAACAAACTATGTGTTCTTCGAAAGGACCTCTATGTAGAACCCTACAAGAGAGTATTTGTTTTTCTAAGGGACCTCTGTGTAGAACCCTACAAAAAAAGACCCAGTGTTCTTCTAAGGGACCTCTATGTAGAGCCCTACAACAAAAACCCAATGTTCTTCTAAGAAACCTCTATGTAGAGCCCTACAACAAACTATGTGTTCTTCTAAGAGACCTCTATGTATACCCCTATAAAAAAGACCCAGTGTTCTTCCAAGGGACCTCTATGTAGAACCCTACAACAAAGACACAATGTTCTTCTAAGAAACCTCTATGTAAAACCTTACAACAAACTATGTGTTCTTCTAAGGGACCTCTATGTAGAGCCCTATAAAAAAGACCCAATGTTCTTCTAAGGGACCTCTATGTAGAGCCCTACAACAGAGTATTTGTTTTTCTAAGGGACCTCTATGTAGAGCCCTACAACAAAAACCTCTTGTTCTTCTAAGAAACCTCTACGTAGAGCCCTACAACAAACTATGTGTTCTTCTAAGGGACCTCTATGTAAAACCTTACAACAAAGTATTTGTTCTTCTAAATGACCTCTATGTATAACCCTATAAAAAAGACCCAGTGTTCTTCTAAGAACCCTCTATGTAGAGCCCTACAACAAAAACCCAATGTTCTTCTAAGAAACTTCTATTTAGAACCCTACAAGAGAGTATTTGATCTTCTAAGGGACCTCTATGTAGAACCCTATAAAAAAGACCCAGTGTTCTTCTAAGGGACCTCTATGTAGAACCCTACAACAAAGACCCAATGTTCTTCTAAGAAACTTCTATTTAGAACCCTACAAGAGAGTATTTGATCTTCTAAGGGACCTCTATGTAGAACCCTATAAAAAAGACCCAGTGTTCTTCTAAGGGACCTCTATGTAGAACCCTACAACAAAGACCCAATGTTCTTCTAAGAAACCTCTATGTAAAACCTTACAACAAACTATGTGTTCTTCTAAGGGACCTCTATGTAGAGCCCTACAACAGAGTATTTGTTTTTCTAAGCGACCTCAATGTAGAACCCTACAAGAGAGTATTTGTTCTTCTAAGGGACCTCTATGTAGAACCCTACAACAAAGTATTTCCTCAGAAATGGTTCCACACTAGATCCTTTTTAAGAAACCCTTAAACCCTTAACTATACAAAAAACCTCGTGTAAAGTATAGGGTTCTACATAAATCCTTTAAATGCTTTAGTAGAGGGTCAGTCAGGAAAGACTTTCCAGATTTAACCTTTTAATATGCAGACTGCATGTATAATTTATTCATTCATCTTCAGTAAGCGCTTCATCCTGATCAGGATCGCAGCAGATCCGGAGTCTACCCCTGGAACACTGGGTTTGAGGCAGGAATACACCTTGGATGGCACACCAGTCCATTTACAGGGCACCCTTCACACACTCATTCACACCTAGGGGGACGATATGGAGTTGAAAGTTCTACTGGCATGTTTTTGGGATGTAGGAGGAAACTAGAGAACCCTGACGAAACCCTCACAGATACGGGGAGAACATGTGGAACTCCACATGGACAGTGACCTGAGCTCAGGATGGATCCAGAGATCCTGGAGTTGTTAGGGTTCTCCGGTTTCTTCCCACCTCACAAAAACATGCTCTAGGACAATGAGGTGTGAATGAGTGTGTGTGTGTGTGTGTGTGTGTGTGTGTGCACGGTGCTCTGAGATTTACTGGCGTGTTCCTGTTGTTTACAGTGTTCCTGGGATAAGCTCTGGCTCCATCACAACCCTGAACCTTTTTTAAGAAGCTAAGAACCTGCAGCCATACTTGTCCCTCATTAATAAATTAAACACTGTAATCGTTGGCAAAATCACTCCGCTTCACGACGAGAAATAATATCACATTATTTTCATATAACAGCATGGTCCATCATGCGTTATTCCTTACATAAATAATTCAAAAGAAGTGCTAATGAAGTAATAAAAAATGTGGGTAGAAAGTGCTAAGCGTCAAAGGCACAGCAGAGAGTGAAGTGTTTTAGTTTGGCGGCATTTGGATCCTCTTAGTTGTAATTTTGGACATTTTTAATAAAAAATTATTGTTGATGTTTATGGATTGTTGTCTTGTTGCAGAATACTATAGACTTTATTTAGATTTACTGCAATGCCCAGTATCAATATCTGACCGATCCCAGCAAAAAAAAAAGGTGGATCAGATATCAGAGAAAACATATCTGATCATATTTTATCATGCTATCTGTAAAAAACACTGTCAAGGCTATAATATAATACAAGTCTGTTACAGCTGAAACAGGAAGTGCATTATAAATCGATTTTAAAAAATAGATACACACCTTTATTTTGTAATGAGGGGGTGCAAACTTTTGCCTCAGCTGTGTTTAACGTTGACTGAATACTTGATGTGTTGATTTACGTCCAGTCGAACCCAGATGAACACAGCGAGGGTTAATTCGTCGCTGGGGATTTGGCTGTAATTGGTGAGTAATTGCAGAAAAAATGATTTATGAGCATGTTTTCTGTAACGAGCTGAAAATAACGTGGGCTGAACAGATGGCCAAGAAAAACACTTTCAGCTGTGATTAAAAAAACTCCGAGCGTGAATAATTAAGAATGGCCTTAATATCTCTCACACATTATTCATTCTAATTACCACAGCGCTGTTGAGGTCTCCATTCTGATTGGTCAGACGGCATTGATTAATTCTCTATAACAGCAGCTCGGACAGTAACGCAGCTGCAAATCCCAGATTTATATTAATGCCCTCGTTCTGATATTTATCGTTTCTATAGTAACAGCTCATACCATATCAACGGATTAAAAATCTGAGTAATCGTTGATATGGTGAAGTTTTGTGTAAGGAGATGTTTATTGAACAGTTATGGAAGGAGTCTCCAGTGTCAGCGCTTTGTAACTTTAAGTTTTTCGGAGTTAAGTTTTCAAAGTTTACGCTTCTTTGCGTTTTCTCGGTAACATGAAAAGCTACGATTTTTTTTTCTCTTCTCAACTTTTAAGAGAAAAAAGAGAGGCTGATGAGGAAACGACTGTTTATAGCTGCTATAACGTAAGTGAGAACAGGAACTAACTCAGTTTCACTGATGTTCCACAACAATAAATATAACTATAAATGGATAAGAAAGTATGATTTAATTCTTTAATAAATAAGATATTGTAATAGTTGGCAAATTGCTGTGGTGTAAAAGGAATAACATGCTCATGGTGCTTTTATTTCTTAGTCATTCAGATCTGATTTATTCATCACATATTTGTTTAAATCATTTATGAGAATGTGGCGCAGTCAGAACAGCATTTCACATCAGTGCTGATTTCAAAGCTAACTACCAGGACGGATTATAAAGTTGTAAACACACTGTGCAGGATTTTATGTCCTCTTACGTCTCTCTTTAAGCTCCTTTTTACTCGTTGCTCATTTTATTTAGCAGCACAGCGAAATAGCCTCAGCGTTGAACGAGCACTCGATCTGTCCAAGTGGAAGCAAATGAAAACGGTAAACACTAGAGACGGCATTGTTTTCCTCTGTGAACAGTCTATCACTAATATCTCACGTTCGTTTCCGTCTCTAGTGTTGAGCTTTGTAATCTAATAGATATGTTCCTCCCTGAAACTGCCACATTTCCATGATTAGCATTTCCACCCTGCACTAATCTGCCCTTTGGAGTCTTTGCTCTTTTACACACAGTGGATTAATTGTGTTAAAAATGAAAAGAACAAAGAATTTTAATCCCTTATGACGTCCTTGCTTTGTTTGGATCTAGGATTTTGATAAGCTAATGAGAGCTAATGCATTTGTTTGTTTGTTTGTTTTACAATTTTTTAAAAAATTTTAAAGTACACTTACATGGAAATGTGTATCATTAAAATCGTCATCTATGAAGAATAATAATTTGTGTAATACAGTATGTCGATATGTATTTAAATACCCTAAAGTGGGCCCCAGTGTCCTAACAGCTAATCGCTAGCAAACTAGCTTGAATTTTTTTAGATTTCAGTATCTATCATTATTTGCACCATCATTTTCTCAGTGACCTGTTTATCAGCGGCCAACATTTTCAATACCTTACATTAACAGTGAAAAATAAAAAAAGTTTCATTCTTCGTTATGTTCAGGGTTGCCAGAGTGGCGTTTTTACACCAAATTGGGATATCTTTGGCACAAGGTCGGAAAAAGAAACTTTTTCTGTTATTGAATATTTGAATATTAGTTTTAAAGCTAATAATCAGAATTAAATCAATTTCTGCAAACAAAGGGAAAGTGTAAGTGCAGATAGTGTATCTACAATGAACAGAGCAATTTCTGTTGTAAGAAATATTGTAAAGATTGATGGAGATAAAATGGATTATGTGTATTATGTATTGCAGATCCTACAAATCAGAAATGCGTGCGCACCACAGTGACATTGTTTCCCCACACAAAGACTGAGAAAAAGAAGTCTCCCTTTTCCAATGCCTGAACATTTGGGCTAGTTTTTTTTTTTTTTTGAGATGTAGTTGGACTGGCAATTTTCTTGAGACCTGGTAACTATTCTAATTTTAGCTAAGTTATCTAAGTTATCTAAGTTATCTAGGTTATCTCAGACATGATTAGTCCAATGCTGTAGCTCAGAGGTTCGCAACCCCATGTGAGGTCACTTGATTTACAAATGGAATCGTGAGAGAAACTCATAATCTCCTCTTTTGTTTTTTTTTATTTATTTTACAAATTAATACAGATATTGCTCTAGGAATAAAAAAGGACATATTTCTCCATCCATCTCTGCTTCGGTTGGACAGAAGTAAAAAACAAACAAACAAACAAACATGAAAATTTGCAGAAACATTTACTGAATATGGATTTACAAGTGAGATGATAAATAACAAGGAGAAACCAAAATGCCAAGGCGTGGGCTCGCAGAAAATATATAATGTCCATTTGAGAACCCCTGCTTTAGCTACATCGATATATATATATATAAAATCTAGATTTTATTTTTTAGCTTAGAAAATATATTGTTTGATACATCTTAAACATTCCAATGTGCAATTTTGGCCTTTGAATACATACATATTATGAATATATATATATATATATATATATATATATATATATATATATATATATATATATATATAATATAATAGTATGCAAAGAGCTGTAATGGAAATACATTAGGTTTACTGTTCTCCATTGAGCATACATGCATTGTACACGCTGCAAAATCATAACGCAGAACAAAAATAAAGCAGGAAGCCTTTTATATGCACAGTGTGGCTCGCTGAATCAAATCACATTGAATCAAATGTCTTGCGATTCAGACAGCTGAGTATAAATAATCATTATTTAAGTATGATGTGATTGCTCAGTGCTGTTATGATGAATGTTTGCTCAGTCACTTCTCTGTCATATTGATTCTGGTTTCCAAGCAGTGACGTAAAAACGGCCTTTCTGACAATAACAATAACAACGAGTCGATTTTATATACACTATACAGAGGTCACACCTCTTACCCTAATCTGCCCTTCATGACACAGCAGTTATAATTCATACAGGTTTAGGAATAAGCTTGCATGCTGGAGCTTGATGAATTGGCAAATGTTGACATGGTTCCCTGTTCGCATGAACATTCTAGCGTGAAAAAATCTTGGCTTAATGTACCAAAGCAACGACCAAGCGATGCCTAATATCTCATACGTCTACCTGCACAAAGGACGAGCTACTAACGAGTTACACGTACACTCGTTACAGTACTTAATCACATTGTTCACTGTAGCGGTACTTTTTTGAGTATAATTAAGTCATACTACTTGAGTTTAAAAAAATTCTTCGTACATTTCTTCGTACATTTCTTTTTCATCACTATTACAGAGTAAAAATAATAATAATTTAACATTTAATCCCCTAAGATTGTAAGCCAATGAAAAGACATTATGTGGAAAATTTAAATATTCAATTTTGAGACTTAATCAAAATAAAGTCTTGCAAAAGTCTGCACTTCAGATGCTAAATGCTCAGCAGCAATGTCTGAGACAGCGGAGGCAGATGAGCATCCCTGAGCATCCTTCTTATCAGCTATCTTCATAATTAAAAGCTTCAAAGGAAACAGAGTGATAATGATGTGCAAATGATGCGCCATTAGCTAGCTCAGTGAGCTAGACTAGCTAGCTAGAACGTTTGATGTTGTACAGCAGGAAAGCTGTGATGTTCAGTAGAGAGTGCTGCTGTGGCCTATAGGATAATCCGCTCAGGATCATGTGTGACAGGCATCTTTGCTAGATAGCTAACGATGTAGCTAGAAACATATAAGAATTGAAATTATATAGCTAGCTAGCTAATGAACCTAGCAAGCTACTGAAATCCCGACAGTATTTGGCTAAGTTAGCTAGCCAGCTATAACGTTACCTTTCTTTATATACTGAAAGGTCATTTTTAAAGTAAATTTACGTAAGTAGTTTTTTACCAGACGACTCATTTGTTCTTACTTGAGTCATTCTCTTGATGACTGCTTACTTCTACTTACTGAATTATTAGTACAGAAGCAGTGCTTTTACTTTCCACCCCTGCAAAACAGTAATCCAAAAAAGTAAACAATCATTTTCATTTCATCATTCTTTTAATTATTTTGTAACATGGCTTAATGTATTAAAACAGTCACCTAGAAACACCAGATTTCTAAAATACCAAGTTGGAAATGCAACTGTGTCAAGTTGTTGTTGGTTTTTTTTTTTTTTTATCTTTTCTTTTTATGTCTTGTAAAAAATTTTCTGTTGAGCCACAGAAAAATAAAAATTAATAAAAAAATAAAGACATAAAAATGTCCTGAAACAAAGTGGCACTTTTTTTTTATTTCCCATCTGAAAAAAATACTTTTTTATGTGTTGTAAAATATTTTTTTTTTCAGTTTAGCAAAACATATAATGTTTTGACACTTTTTTTTAGATTTTCACAATTTTTTTTTACACAATCTTCTTACTTGAAAAAAAAAAAACTTTTTATGTTGTAACACATTTTTTTCAGTTGAGCAAACTAAAAAATACCTGGTACAAGTTGACACAAATGTTTTTGCTTTTCTCAACTAAAATATTAATAGAAACACCAACTTTTTTCAACTGAAAAACAATACTTTTTCTACATTATAACATTTTTTTCAGTTGGGCAAAACTAAAAAAAAATAAATTACCTGCAACAAGTAGATACAACTTTTTAAATTTTTCTCAACTGAAAAATTACTTTTATATGGTTTTTTTTCTTTTTTATTTGAGAAAAACAAAAAAAAATCCCCCTACAAGCTGACACAAATTTTTCAAAACTCTTCTGGACTGAATAATTTTGACTTTTTATATCTTGTTGTAACACAATTTTTTTCAACACTAAGAAAATTATCAACAAAATATGCAAAAAGTCGACACAACTTTTTTAATGTGTCTCTTTTTCAGTGTAAGAAGCTTTACATGAAACTCTGAGCTTTATATTAAACTTAAGGGATTATTCTTTTGAGAGTATACAGTAATTAAGTGTAAAGTATAAAGTGTGGGAGAATAATTTGGTGTCTTTAGTTTATAATGGGGAAAAATCTTAACATTAATCTCTGCACATGAAATGAAGTTGATTGTGATATTTTTTGGAGAGTAAACAGTAGCTATGATTAATAATGTGTGGGAGAAGTGTGGTGTTTCCAGGTCTGTGTTTTAACACATTAATCCATGTTAAGCTGTTTCCTAATAATGGGTATCCATAGAGCCGAAAATAGAGCTTAAAATGATCGTGTTGTTTTTCGATTACTGTTTTGTCCTTTGTGCAGTGGATAATGTTTATGACGAGGTGAGTGTGAGAGGGATTTGCTGTTGCTTTGTCAATGATTTGGTGCATTAAGCCAAGTTAGGCTTTTTTTTTTTTTCCCCACGTGAAGCATTTGTCTCCTGCTTTTATTATTGAATTCACTGTGGACTTTTACCAAACACGTATTTTTCTGCTTTTTCTTCCTCAACATCACCTCTGCACATAATCGTGACTGTGTAGGGGTCAAACACGAAACCAGATGCCTTGCATTTGAAGGCTGTTCTATTATTATTATTATTATTATTATTATTATTATTATTATTATTGTTGTTGCAGGAAATGTGTTTATACAGTATAATATTAATCCATGCTTACATAACCTATAATGAAGAATTAAAATAGAAACTGAAGATGAAATAAAGTTCTATATAAAGAAGAACGGAAGGCTAAAAGATTTATTTAGGGGAGAGTGGGGTCAGTTGTAATATCATTTTAACAATAACATTTTTTTTTTTTTTAAAACTTTTATCAGTAAAATACTCTGAAGCTCCAGTTTTTTAAATCCGTGATAGATACATTTGTCTTTTAACTACACATCATAAACAAATATATATTTTTATATATTTTCCACCATTTTCTCCCCAATTTGTTCCAAATCCCACCCACTATCCAGCTCTCCCCTCTCATACGACGGCTGAAGGCTAACACGTGCTTCTTCTGAGACTTATTTTGAGAATATTTTGTGTATTTTCCCCTCACTTTGTTTATTAATGTTCAAATAAGATCTAAAATATTCTCTTTTCACTCCAGTCTTAGTGTTTATGATCAGTCATCTCCACATAGATGATTTAATATTGCTGTAATATTTTTTATTAGTCTTATCACGTGCAGTCTGGGTGCAGAAAAGAACCCGAACTGATCGTATTTTATCCTCGCTCATGTTTCTCAAATACTCAAATACGTTTTCTCAGAAGTCTTTCTACACAAGTATGTTTTTTAAAACGCACACACACACATGAAACTGCACAAAGATTTAGTAGCCTGAGGCTTTTTGCAGTGTGAGTCATCTTTTGCTCTGACTTTTCTGCTCTATCATTCCAGACAGGAGTTAGTGTGTCATAGAAAATGCAATACTCGTTATAAATAATGATATTATATAAGTATTATTTTATTTATATAGTGCTTTTCTCGTACTCAGACAGGCTTTATGATTCAATTCTGACAGGAGAAAATAGCAGAAAATGTGATAATGTCGTATTTTGTCTGTGGCTGAACTAAGACAGAAAGGGGCAGAGGGAAAGATAATGGTCTTAGTGTTTTCAGGTGGCTTCTCGGAGAGAAAGAGGAGAAAATGTCAGGCGATGTCAGTGTGACATGTAATAGCGCTACAGCATCTCTCCAATTACAAGTGGACGATAATGGGGAGAGATGAAAGGACAGGAGCATTACGGAAGAAAAAAAAAGAAAGGTACAGTTAGTGCAAGCGGATTGTGTGTATTACAGTACTTCAGAGATGTCAGTAATAACACTTAGTTACTGTAGAAGGCAGACTGATCTGATGACATCAGTGTGTGAATGCAAGGACATAAACATTATTATCAGTCATTGAATACAAACAGGTCGTTTCTATCCTCCTGGACTTTCGGTCTAACCTGAAAGATTTGCATATTAGTATTTATAATTAACATGACTGACATTTAAACTTCTGTAATCGCTCTATTTTCATCTTGCCTTCCTACATTACCCACAATGCCTACTAATAGTAGTGCTAGTAGGATTTAGCCCTCACTTCTTCTCTATCTAAAGAGAGCGATGCAGCGGCGCTTTAATCCTTTAGTCAGCCTAGCTTTCTCACTTCCTCACCTGCGCACTCTGCTCAAACAGATCAACTTCCAAAGCTTCAGTTTTTACACTAGACTAGCATCCTAAAGCTGCATTGCATTCTGGGATTTCTCATTAATATGCTATTGAACATTGGTGGAAAATAAAAATCTTGGTTGAGGAAAAAAAGCTCTTGCTCTTTTGCTTTAAAGAGGCAGCAGGTGAACTTTCATTTCTTTCATTTCTAAGTTTAAACTACTTGAAATGTTTTACAATGTGTGCTAGCAATGACAATGTTTTTCTTCTTAAAAGAACTCATTCTTTAAATAAAATGATTTTAAAAAGACTTGTTTTCATTGTTTCACCACACAAAGTCAAACAGAAATCAACTATTAATGAAACCAAATATGAAAAAACAAAAGACCCTGCAGTACATTTCAGTGTGAACAGAGTCGAGTTACAGGTAGGTAAGTACAAGTCAGCTAATCCAGCGCTTGTTTTTTTTTTTTTGGTTTTTGTTCATTGGTACAAATCTACAGGACATGTGGCATTTCTGAGGTGCTACAGCTCTGTGCTTTGACTCAGTTTATCAGCTCACACCTACAAAAAGATGCTGCAGCACATGCTTAAGTCACTTCCTGCAGTCGAGTCGATTCAGAGTCGAATCACTTTCTCACTGAGGGTTCTCATGGTCATAAATCCTGTATACCGCAGCACTTTTATGACCCTTTGCTCCTGACCGTCTGGGTCGATTCACCAAACAGGGAAGTAGCCCTCTGAACTTCCAAAAATATACAACTCCTTGAGGTCATAATTTTCATTTCCCCATTTTCTTATTGCAATCTGTTCTTTCTCAGATTTGAACTGCTCTGTTCATAGAACAGTTAGAAAATCTTGATTTTCTCCATAACATTTAGAAGCGGATCGAGACCACATCGCTCAGATGCTGTTGGACCCGAGTGTGTGTCCTGCCTAAAGAACCGCCCTGAGAAGGAGAACACACCAGGGTCTAATCCAAAGCACTTGAAGATAGAAATAGTATTTCAGTACATCAGGAACAGTTCTGTCCACGTCATGTTGTTTATTCCACCTCTCTCTCTCTCTGTTTTTGCTCCCAGGCAATGCCGCCGTGCTGTGGTGCACCTGCTGCACCAACGTCTTCAAGACAGTCACTGGACGCTTCATTAAGAATCTGGCCTGCTCGGGAATCTGCGCCAGCCTGGTGTGTGTGCCGTTCGACGTGCTCCTGAACGCCAGCCCTCGCTGCTGCCTCTGGATCCACACGCCAATGCTCTGTCGAACCATCAAGTTCCTGCACAGGCTCTTCTGCTCGGTCACTGTGCTCAGCTTTGCTGCCATTGCTCTGGACAGGTGAGATCGCTCTCACACTCGTCTCCTGCTCGGCTTCAGGCTCGGGATTCCGCTGCCATAGCAACATACCTCACCATAGCCCTCTTTCGTTACCTGAATAATTTATAATCCTGGATTCTGGAGGGAGTGGTTTTTTTGTCTACCAGTAGAAGCAGAAAAGATTTTTTTTTTTTTTTACAACAGCCTTACATGTGAATGTAGCAATAAAATCTTGAATATATTTTTAATGACCAATTATCTAGAATAGAATTACCTAGCAAGACCTCTACACTTTTGCCCTCATAAAAATGCCAGGATTTAGAAAAATATACAAAAATGTAAATTAGGAAACACCCCAAGTCATGATATGAACGTAAACAGTCTAATATCTCTGTCATTAACGTTAGCTAGTTGGCCAATGTCATGAAGCGGAGACAGGTGGACGTAAGAGCAAGCTTAATTTATTCAAAATCAAGGGCAGACACAAAAGTCAAAAAAAAAGAAGAAAGAAAAAGAAAACAACTGTAAC
>CM040472.1:17464858-17494785 GCA_022758105.1 Pangasianodon gigas | reverse complement strand
GTAGTAGCTTAAATAATAACTACTTTTCCTAATTACTCAAATACATTTTAAAGAATTTTGAATACTTATATCAAGATCTTACATAATGCTTAGAAAATGTTCAGAACTGCACATCGGATCAATGCAAAACCTCACAAGGAATGGAGGAGAGTGATTAAGGTTTAAATGTGAAACAGGATTGATAGAACGTCTTGGATAGATTTGGGTATGGAATTGCGGTGGCTCCTGAACAGGTGCTGGATTTGGAATTGGATGTGACAGCCAGCTAGCTAACGGCTACTACACTGTCAGAGATTGAGTCAAGTAGGATTTCAGTGCCACTGTCTTTCAAATTGAACCTGTCCAAATATAATGTTGCTAGAACAACCACAAAAAGCTAAATTTGGGAGATTGGTAGCTAATAAAACAGGTCCCACATCTCAAATTCTAATCATGTACAAATCGGAGACCAGAAGGTTGATAAGATAAATACGTTTGTTTATCTCGTCACAAACTGAAATTCTTCCCAAATTAGTTTTATAAATAAGTGCTGAGAAATATTTGACAAATTTGGCCCAAACATAAAACTCTTAAGAAACAGCAGGAGATGAAAACAACCTTGTTGGAAAATCACTTTTGTTTCAGTATGCAAATATAGACCATGCTGCACAGCTTGCCAGGGGAAAGGAGTTAAAAATTGGGGGAATTTCCAATTTCTATTTTTATTGAATATGAATTTCTTAATGAGGGTAAAAGTGTAGGTGTTTCTGTGCCTTCATGTTGTTACGATCTTTAAAACGGTAACATAAGTTTTCTGAAACAGCCTATTTTCCTTTCCTTGTAGGTACTATTCTGTGCTGTATCCACTAGAGAGAAAAATATCAGACGCCAAATCCAGAGACTTGATCATATACGTATGGGTTCATGCTCTCGTGGCTAGCATTCCCGTATTCGCTGTCAGTAACATCACCAACGTCTACGCCACTTCCACCTGCTCTGAAGGTTACTCTTTAGGTCACCTTGTTTACATGGTGCTCTACAACGTGACCACTGTGATCTTACCCCTAGTGGCTGTGTTTGTAACCATGGCACTGATCCGGCGGGCGCTGAGCACCAGTCAGAAGAAGAAGGTGATCATCGCAGCACTGCGGACGCCGCAAAGCAGCGTCTCCATCCCGTATGTGTCTCAGCGTGAGGCTGAGCTTCACGCCACATTGCTTGCAATCGTCCTGGTCTTTGTGCTCTGTAGTTCGCCGTACATTGTGCTGTTGGCATACCGGGCGCTTCCCATCACTGGCCCGGCCTCGCAGTGGCTGCATCTAACTGCCATCTGGCTGCCTAAAGTGTCTCTACTCACCAACCCGCTGTTTTTAGTGATGGTGAACCGGTCAGCAAGGCGCCGCCTGCTGGACGCACTGGCACACATTCAGCGTCGCTACAGCCGGAGGAACAACTCAATTGGCGTTGGAACAGCACCCGAGGCTGGAGCGCTGGGCGGGGAGGCGCTCGCCCGCTCAGGCAGCCAGCTGCTTGAAATGTTCAACATTGGCCAACGCCAGATCTTCAGGCCAAACGAAGAGGAGGATGAAGAAGAGGTGAACGAAATCGCAGCAGTAGCCAATTTCCAGCCCAGACCTGAACAAGGGGCTGCAGCCTCAGTAGGAGCGGCAGGAGAAGGAGGAAAGGAAGAGGGTTTAGCTGTGCCAAAACATTCCCCTGTTCAATACTGTGCATACTCATCCTCACAGGTGGCTCCGGCCACACCAACTGACCCTGAAGATGCCTCCCAGTTCGGGTTCGGTCCATTTGAGCTGCCCCCTCAGTGGCTTCCTGAAACTAGAAACAGCAAGAAAAGACTGCTGCCTCCGCTGGGTAACACTCCAGAGGAGCTGATCCAGACCAAACAGTCCAGAGCGCGACCCGAGAGGCGCATCAGCAGGAACAACAAGGTCAGCACCTTCCCCACTGTGGACCCCTGAGACCCTCGCCAAGCACCACGACCAAATCTATACAAACTGTAAAGTAATATACAACTTTTTAAACAAAATGCCATTCTTTACCAGCAGGAGAGGAATCCTTTGACTGACTTGTATGTAGCTAGATGTTAGCTAATCTCAGGCTCCAGAAAACCGTTAAGGGACCGAGTTGCTCTTTTACAGAGAGGAGAGAATTTCTAATGAATTGTATAGAAATAAACTCACTGTATTTGGAAATAAAAATGACCTGAAAATGGTTACATTGCATTAAAGACAAAAGTCTGAATGTGCAATTTCTCATAAGACACATGGACTTCACATTTAAATGGGATTAAAGTTAGGGTCAGCAATTGTTAAGTCAGGACACGTTTTGTAATATTTAGCACCTCACAGTTGTCAATAAAACCTACTCAGAGATAAAACCCTGGTCTCTTACACCTCAGACTCGTGTAAACTCGTGAAAAAAACAAACAATGCGAACCACTGACATCCAACCAATCAGGACAAAGTGGTGCTTTCTATGCCTGTCAATTCATAAAACTCTGCCTCTTGCATTAGCATTCAGGTTTTCTAGCATAAAAGCCGTTTTAGCGCCATGGCTTTGGGGTAAAAATGTGGAGAGGGGGTGTTTATTTAAAATGTGAATTACAAAACAGTTAGCCTTATCTGCAGACTACACCTTTAATCGCAATAACTGAATTAGTTAGCAGTAAGGCACCACAATAAATTATACTTAATAAATCAAACTTAATAAGCATCTAATGTAGCTTGAATGCAACATACTGCAGTCTAAACCATGTACCAGTTTTACAGCATCATGTAGGGTTAGCATCTGTCTTATTCTGGCTATGCTTCTCAACTGATAAAATGCAGTTTTATAGATGTTACATCTATGATAATTGATGAGAAATGATGAACTAGAATCAAAAGCTACACCAAGATTCCTAACTGTAACATCAAGCTTTCATCAAGGTTTGCATGGCATGGTTGGTGGTGCCAGATGGGCTGGTTTGAGTATTGCAGAAATTGCTGATCTGCTGATTTTCATGCACAACCGTCTCTAGAGTTTAGACAGAATGGTGCAACAAACAAAAAATGCCTTGGATAGAAACGCCTTGTTCAAGAGAGAGCTCAGAGTAGAATGGCTAGACTGATTCAAGCTGACACACAGGCTACGGTAACGCAAATAACCACCCTTTACAGCCGTGGTGAGCAGAAAAGCATCTCAGAATGCAAAAAATGTTAAAATGTTGAGGAGGATAGGCTGCAACAACAGAAGACGGCATCGGGTTCCAATCCTGTCAGCCAAGAAAAGGAATCTGAGGCTATCATGGGCACCGAAACTGGAGAGATGAAGACCGGAAAAAGATCAGGCGAAGTTTTTCAGCAGTTTCTGAAATACTCAAACCTGCCTGTCTGGCACCAACAACCATGCCGTGAGTCACTGAGATGACACTTTTTTCCTGTTCTGTTGTTTGATATGAACTGAAGCTCTTAACCTGTACATGTGTATGACCGGATAATTGCATGAAAGAGATGAGATGGTGTACGGGTGTTCCTATTAAAGTGAGTGTAGATATAAAGAGTAGAAAAATAGGAGGCTTGAAACAGAACCTTGTGGTTCATCATATTGCTTTTTTTTTTTCTCCATTGTGTGTCGAGTAAAATGTATTGAAGAAATTCTTGATTATTAATGAAACAAAATAGTCCCATTTTATTCTACTTGCTGTCTAATAGTGCAGTGGTCTTTATTCTTGACTCAAGATTTTCAAGACAATGTGCACGTCACTGTTATCGCTACATCACCAAAAAAAAAAAGAAAAAAAAGGAGGAGGAGTTCTGGCTTTTAGTGACCCCTCAGCCCCCCTCCTCCTTTCACCATCATTGCGTCTACTCTATCTGCCCCTGGCTTGTCATTAACCCTCTTTGAAATCAATAATCGGGTGTGTTCTCGGGATAAGTCATGTGCACAGCTTGCTAGAAGTCTTGTGTAAATGATGCTTTGTTTTCTGCGAGGACGCAGGTGCAGAGCCAGACACCAGCCAGTCCAAATCTCATGCCTTACCCTTGTCATATCAGTAGACGCAGATGTGAGCTGACTTTTCTGGAGCGGGGAGATAAGATAGCAGATGTTATGGTTGTTTTTTTTTTTTTTTACAGCCCAAAATTCCTCTCAGTGAATCATGTATGCAGAGTAGAGGAAGGAGAGGAATCACAATGATGCCAGAGCAGCCTGTTATGGAAATGGTGAATTATGGAATGTATTCAGCTTTGCCCAGCAGAAATAAAAAACAGTGCTTTCTCATTTAGTCCTTGCTATGCCGGGTAATGGTGTACAGAAATAGCTTTTGCATCATCTTTTCTCGTTATAATGAGACGCTGATGGGGTTTTTGTTTTCTTGCATGGCAGCACACAGACATTTATAGGTTTTTTATTTTTATTTTATTTCCCCTCTCTGGTTTGATTAGCGGACTGACGACACGGCTCGGTTTAATGACTTGATGACGAGAATGTTTAAAGACAAATGGACAGAGAAGTACACGTTTATTCTCCTCACGTACAATTTAAAACATATTTGTTTAATCTATTCAGAGTCAGTGGCGCTAGTCAAAAGTGTTAAGAGGATATATATTTTAGCGTTGTTTTATTTATAGCCAGAAATGTACGATTTGAAAAGTAAATGTTGTCACGATAGTCGTTTATCCAGGCCTTTGTAAACGATTCATTTTGTGTAGCGTACATTTTATGTCATTTTATGTAATTGCCTTTCAGACAATGTGACTGTTTTTCGCTGTTTATCACACGAGCTAGCATTTTATATTCATAAACATGAATCAGAGTGGGTAAGCTCATTGCAGTTGATAAAGATCCACATCAAAAATGCTAAGGCTTTTAGTATTGGGTGTTGTTTAGCTACACATACATAGATCGCTTAATAGCAGGTACAAACTGTGAGTAATCTGTGCATAGGTTCAAAGTTATGTGGCAAAAATTTGGATGAGCAAAACTGAATCACTTGGATGTTTTGGATGTTCAATTCACTGAATCAACTCGGTAAATTGAATCTAACTCCCCATCATTGTGTATACTGTAGGTGCTGTTTGAGGGGTAAAAAACAGTACCATTTTTTATATGATTGTGTTAAATGATTCGTATGTCCTTGATTGGCTGTGTTGATGAATCACTGAGCTCAGCCTGAAGGAGGGAAATGGCACTGAAGAGACATGTGGGCTCTGGTTAAATATTTGCTTTGCTCTCTAAACTCCTCTGGATTTTTCCCCCGTACCCCGGTGTGCAGTCTCATAGGAACATTAGTATCTCTGCACATGTCCTACAGTCGACAAGAAAATTATTATTGTTGCTCATAAAAATGAGCAAAAACTAATATACAAAATGAATAACATGTGCAATGAGTTTAAACACACTGGCAAGATGAAAAGATTTATTTCAATAAAAAAAATTTTTTTTTTTTAAATTATTGGTACACCTTTAATTAATACAAGGTGTATGTCATTTAAAGCCAGCTTGCAGGAACGCATTCTTGTTCTTGATGTATATCTATAAAGAGAGCAAAAATCATTAGTATTCAGTGCCATGCTTCTCCAGGGTTAGCTCATATTCATTAAATCAAAAGGCTTCAAAAGCCCTGACCTTGTGACAGAGCTGTGTGAACAGCTTGCTGAGAGTCTTAATTACTGCCATTGAGATGCTAGTCTTAACAGCTCTGTTTATTTTCTTGCCAGACGAGGATTAAAAGCTTAGACGGACATGTACTGTATATAGTCCTGTGGAAAAGTCTTACATGTTTTGTCTTACATGCAGATTTTGTACATACTGCAGATAGATTTCAATTAAGTGTTACACAGAAATGTGTATTTTAACATTCAAGTAATGGACCATATTAATACGGTGGCCTATAAGTAGAAAAATGCATTAACTAGGCAAAAATCAGAAAACACAACAACAACAACAACAACAACATCAGAAACCCATAAGCAAATGATAAGTCCTTATTGAACGTCACATGCTCAATGCTGATTGCACTTTTTAGTCAGTAATCTAGTTATCTTAGCAAAAACAATTTAATGCAAAGCTACTTACATGTAAGCAGTAGTCTTTCTTCTGAATAACTTCCTCAGAGCAGCTTTTTTAGTGATCGCATACTCACATAATCATATGATTGACAAATATAAGCATAAATAAAAGTAGTAGATTCACTTAGGCTCATATGAATGAATGAATGAATGAATGAATGAATGAAAGCCTTTATTGTCATTGTATATCTCTGTATACAATGAAATTAAGAAAAAACACACAAACAAAACACCAAACAGAAGAGCAAAGAGCCACTGCGTCCATGCGCGCCGCCATCTTGTCTGAATGCCTCATATTTCCTTTTTGCTGTAACCATCCTCCAGAGGTGTGTGTTTTATGCCTGATGTGTGCTCTAGCTAGGGCTGTGGGACTCAAGTCCAGCCTCGAGACGTTTTTCTGTATTGACCCAGACTTGACTTGGGCTTGGGTTTGAGCTTTGGACTTGTCTCTGTCTTGGGCAGTGGTCTCGCTAAATATGGTCTTGGTCACAACTGATAGTTTGTAAAAATAACGTTTGTGTTGTTTTTACTTTTTACATGTACAAAGATTGACAAGAAGTAAATTGTTCTAGAAAACAGCCTAATCATTGGTGCAATGCTCAAATGAAGCTAACTAAGATAAGATAAGATAAGATAAGATAAGATAAGCTAATCCTTTATTCGTCCCCAATGGGGAAATTTGCATTGTTACAGCAGCAGATATAAAGATACAGAAAAAATATGTAAGTGTAAAAAATATAAAAGAGACACACCAAGAATGCACAAAAACACAAACACAAAACAGTATTAAAATGACACTAGCTGAAGTAAATTGATTTGATGGTTTTAAGACTCAATCTCGACCCCCTTAAGACTCAGTCTTGACTCTATCTTGGCTAGTCTTGGACTTGTCTTGGGCTTGACAGTGGCGGTCTTGACTACAACCCTAGAATTTGTTCTGGTGTTTTTGGTTTTGGTGTTGTGTTTTTAGTTTGTTTGTTTGAGTTTTGAAATTATGGGCCACTGTAATATAAGTAATCAAAAAACATTGGGATTGTACCTGCAGAGGCAGAGGAATTGTAGCAAATTAAGCCTGAAACCAGCTGATTTCCTTAGAAAACCGCATCACACTTTTAAATGCAAAAGCAAATTTTTATGTGATTTAAATTTTTTATTGGCGTTCTACTGTTCAATATTCAATATTGTAATTATTTTGATTATTTGAATAATTACTTGCTTAGAAACAATTTTTTTTTTAATTTTCTTGAAAAGTTTTTGCACAGTACTGTACGTAGCACACAATGTTTTAGAAGGTGGATCCTGTGATCCCTATCTCACGTAAGAAAACATGAACCAACTTGTTCGAATTTTATAGTTTTGTAATTCTACATTGCTTTAAGTATCGCTTTAATATTTGTCTGTTTTACTGAAGTGCTGTGATTTGTCTATATTGAAGTAGATTTTCACTTTATGAAGTAAGAACTTGGGACTGCGTGTTAAGTTTTAGTGCCTCAGTGCCAAAGCGGAAAGGGTTGTTTAATTAGCGATGAGGTTGCTTGGTAACCAACGAGCTTCATCAAAGCCAGCGTCGTGCATAATGCAATACTTAATTCAGAGCTTTTTCTGGCTTCCTTATTTTAAACACATTGAGCATGGCCTTTCAACAACCTTTAAACGCTGCTGATTCATCACACAAACCATTTTACAGTGACTTAAAGTGCGTCAGCTCTAACCTGGTGTTGTTATTATTCTGCAACTGCATGTCGTTTGCTGGGAAAGGTAGCACACGTTACAGAATCATACATTTTATTCTTTTAAATAATGCTGACCACAGATTGTGTGTCTGTGTGTGCCTCTTACTTGTGACCAAAGCCTGCTTACAGCAAAGCAGTTTAAATGTGATTCATGTACTGTAGGTGGATAAAAGCAAATCCAGGAGACCAGAAAACAATAAGCCAGTAAGTATGTGTTCTTTATTTGTACAACACATTTCTAAAATCTACTTACAGTGCTTTGCAATATAAAAACCTAAAGTCACATAACAATAACTAAACTATGACACATCAAAAGACATAAAGCTTAGATAAAAGCACATTAAATAAGGGCACTGTGTGATCTGTACAGTTGATAAGTGCAATATGATTATGTATTTTGGGTGGATGTTAGACAGTAGTAGGAGTGGTGGTGACATTCAGATTTGTTAAATTATTTAAGTTGCCATATTAACAACAATAACAGGAAGTAGACTCCATCGACTGTCACCTCCATATCCGTGAGCTCTGAGTGTAGCTAGCTGCCTAATAGCTTTCAAACAGAAACAGGGAAAATGCTCCATCCTGATTGGCTAATCTTCAACATAGCAGCTGGTAGCCAATAAAAATGTGATTAAACAATCACATGATGTCTTACTACCACTACTAATACTACTACTATTACTGATACTACTAATACTACTACTATTACTGATACTACTACTACTACTACTACTGCTGCTGCTGTTAATAATAATAATACTGTTACTACTAATACAACTCCTACTTCTCTGCAACTGCTACTACTACTGCTGCTGTTAATACTACTACTCCTACTACTGTTACTACCACTACCAGTACTGCTTTTGTTAGTACTACTACCATTATTATTGGTAATACTACTACCACTACCACTACTCCTACTACGTCTGTTACTAACGCCACTACTACTACTGTTACTACCACTACTACTATCACTACTACTACCACTACTGTTACTAATGCTACTACTATTACTACTGCTACTACCACTACAACTACTACTACTACTACCACTACTATTATTACTACTGTTACTACTATCATTATTATTAATTATAATAATACTAATAATAATATATAATACTGCTACTACTACTGCTGATGTTAATACTACTACTCCTACTACTGTTACTACTACTAGTACTGCTTTTGTTAGTACTACTACCATTATTATTGGTAATACTACGATTACTACTGTTACTACCACTACTACTACTGTTACTAATACTAGAACTAATACTACTACTACCCCTACTACTACTACTGTTACTAATGTCACTGCTAACACTACTACTGTTACTACTATCATTATTATTAGTTATAATACTGTTATCACTACTATCATTACCATGATTAACACTACTGTTACTACCACTGCTACTACTGCTACCACTACCATTACTAATGTCAATGCTAACACTACTACTGTTACTACTGTTACTACTACTACCACTACTGGGCAGTGGTGGCTCAGTGGTTAAGGTTCTGGGTTACTGATCAGAAGGTCAGGGGTTCAAGCTGCCACTGTTAGGACCTTGAGCAAGGCCCTTAACCCGCTCTGCTCCAGGGCCGCTGTATCATGGCTGACCCTGTGCTCTGACCCTGCGCTTCCTAACAAGCGATACGCGAAGAAAAGAATTTCACTGTGCTGTAATGTATATGTGACAAATAAAGGCTGCTTCTTCTGCTACTACTAAAACTAATACTACTAGTGATGTCATTACTAATACTACTAATGTTACTATTACCATTATTATTAGTACCACTACTGTTACTACCACTAATACCAATGTTACCACTACTACTACCACTACTGCTGTTACTACTACTACTACTGTTACTAATACTAAAACTAATACTACTGCTACCTCTACTACTACTATTGCTGCTACTGCTCCTACTACTACTGATGTCACTACTACTACTGTTACTAATACTAAAACTAATACTACTACTACCACTACTACTACTACTAATGTTACTTCAAAAGCCAAAAGAGACACTTAGATTATTATTAGTAACATTACTGTTACTACCACTAATACTACTGTTACTACTACTACTGCTGCTACTACT
This sequence comes from Pangasianodon gigas, assembly GCA_022758105.1. NCBI lineage: Eukaryota > Metazoa > Chordata > Actinopteri > Siluriformes > Pangasiidae > Pangasianodon > Pangasianodon gigas. The sequence goes on along the minus strand of CM040472.1, from coordinate 17,484,887 downwards.
ACTAATGTGGATTCAGAAGGCAAAAGAGATGCTTAGATTAGATTGCCCTATGCTTACATTTATCGAAAGACACACAGTCAGGGAAATTCTTCCAGAATCTTCTGCGAACACCAGTCACATGTTTCACCAGAGCCTGTATAATGCTGACAGATGGTGATGCCTTTCAGTTCGACACTATTTACATGAGTATGATAATCAGTTGGGTTTAATAATTAGTAATACAATGAAGAAGGAAGCTTGGGCTTATGTGTAATGATGCTCCTGTCTATGCAGGGATTCAGCTTTCAGAAGTAATCGCCCCCCACTCCACCTTAACATAAACCTTTTTATTTTATTTATATTTAAATTTTAAGTTAGACAATAAGCTTGAGTGATTCTTTCAAATCGCTCATCTTGATGCCGTTAGAGCTTTCATTTCGTGCTCACAGAGAGAGCGAGAGCGAGAGAGAGAGAGAGAGAGAGAGAGGGATATTCAACTTGGACTTTTGAGTCTAAACAATGCAAATTAGGCCTCAAAAATACGTCATGTTTAAACGACAGGGTCATATTCCATTTTATCCGGAGATGAATGCAAAAAAAAGGTTATTTGGGGTTTAATTCTCCTGATATTGTGTTATGTAATGGACTGGTGGGTCAGGCCACATGAGAGAACAACTGTAATGATAGTAATTCTAAAGCCTGCGAGCCGCAAGCAAGAGCACTCCCAAGTCTCTGTCAGTGTGTATGAAAGACGGGGAGAGTGTGAATGAGTGTGAGCGTGTTGTGTGTGTGTGTGTGAGGGAAAGAGAAACCGAGACAGAGAAAGAGACAGCACATTTACTGATGAATGGAAAAAGAAAATGAATCACCATGGCAACGTGCTCCTCACTACCGTCGCTCGGTCTGTCCTCGTTTCTGTTTGCTGTGTGTTACACACTTCCAGGAAGCCATCAGCACTCGGGGTGTTCATTTCAGCCCATGGGCTACAAAATGACAAATTCACAGTGACACAATGACAAATCGCACGACACTTTTTCTTACCACTGCATTGTGTCTTCTTTATACAAAGTCCATGAGATAACTGCACACACCACTCAAGTGCCAGTTCAATACATATATTTAAACTCGTCAGAGCCTACAGAGTGATGCAGAGACGTTCTGAAGTATTTTTATCATACTTTTTATCCATTTATAGTTGCATTTGTTGTATTGTTGTGTTGAATGCCCATGAAACAATTTAGTTCCTGTTCTCACTCACGTTATAGCAGCTATAAACACTCTTTCCTTCACCAGCCTCTCTTTTTTCTCTCTCCTGCAGTTAATAAGACAAAAAATTCAGATTGTCACGTTACCAAGAAACTGCAAAGTGTAATCTCCTCTGTCCTGAAGACGTCGGAAAGCTTGTGAACTTATGAATGAGGTGTTTCTACAGAAACAATAATGATTAAAGCATGCATATTAATATAAATCTGTGATGGGCAGCTACACTGTCAGAGCTGCTGTGATAGGAAATTCATCAACGCCAAATCAAGAAAATAGATTTTTGTAAATTGAAGTTTGTAGCATGTATATAAAAAATATCTTACTATTCTCTTGATCTTTCAGTGTAATAGTGAAAATATTGGCGTGAAATTTACTCAAGAAGAGTGCGGTAACAATTTCCAGACAAAAAAAAAAACTTAGTAAATTTAACTAAGCATATTTTAAGTTTACATGGCACCAAGGGTAATTCTAATAAAAAAAAATTAAGTAAATATCACTAGTTTCCTTTTTTTATAAGTAAATTATACCCAAACTTCAGTTAAATGAACTACATAAATTTCAAACCTTTGTAAAAATTATGCAACATCATTATTACTTAACAGTCAGTAACACCTTTAATGTTTCCCAACAAAAGCAGCGCAACAATGCACTTAAAGCAGCCCTTAGAATCCAACATCACCCTGACCACACACTCACACACACACACACACACACCACACTTAACTGAGAAACACAAAGAGGATGAACCAAGAAAACTTTACCGAAACACTTGATCTTTCAAAGTATTTCATAATACAATAGATTTAGGCCTTAAAGCCAACACAAAACAAGAAATACTGAGAACAACCCATCCATAATGCTCAAAATTAAATCAGTTTAAAGTTCTGTGAACACATACGAGACCACGTCTCTCACATTAACATGCAGTCGGTTCGAGTAAACATTACTTCTTTTTTTCTAGTTTTGTGAGCACTTGCAAAATACACTTTGGGTTTTAGCCACATATTTATATGAATTCATTTACTACAGAACTTAAAGCAATTAAGTAATTCTAGTAATTTGCTTTTTTTGTATAAAAATCACAGATTTGTTTTCATTCAGTCATTTTTTTCAGTGCAGAGGATGATGTCTCCAACACTTTGTTTTGCTCTAATAAAATATACACCCAGTGTTTTAAATTGTGTTTAAAATATACAGAATTTTGTTTAAGTGTGTTGTAAATATATGAAGTACTTTATGTCCTTGTCTTTGTGGTCTCTTTGTACAGACAGAAGATAAGAAATGATCGATCTCTGTGAAATGACATGGCTATTAAGAAGCAAATTCATCATTTTAAGACACAAGTCTGTTGGTTAGCTTTGCAATGGGTGTGTTTCCTGGGGAAAAAAAATTATTCTTGAAGTGTTGATGTTGATTGTTGAGCTTATGATGTTGATTGTGTAAAGCTTATCTTTTTAACACCTCACATTTTATCATTATTATCTTTACAAAGTCAGAAGAGGATCATATACATATGAAGTCTGATTGTTTCCCAATACATTATACGCCAGATCCTTTCTTTAATTTAACTGAATGATTGAAACAGTGAATGATTTAATTGAATGATTACAGGATCTACAGAATATGAGAATGTCTTTATCAGAAAGAGTAATTAAAAAAAAGTCTAGTAATCTCTCAGGTACTTGGGAGACTTTTGTGTTCCTGATACACTCTCACACAGCTTAATGACGGATGGAGGATGTGATGTCTACAGCAGCGTGTTCACCCAAAATGTGTGAATATAAATATGTCCAGCAGAGGGAACCTACAATCTTTTCCACTGGTGTGTATTACAGTGATCACCAGCTGACTTTGTGAATCCAACTCACATCAGAAGGTGTGTATTTACTAAATCAGACCTGGAGATGAGATTCGTGGACACATAACACTATGTAACATTTTTGTTCCTGGGTAATAAGTGTTATTTTCTAATCGCTTATACCTCAAAAATGGCTATTAATCCTCTCAACCTTCGTTTTTTTTTACCAGAACATTGGTATTTTAAAATTTACCTATTTTCTTTGAGAAAATTGGCGAATTTGTGTCTTTTCGTTCACATAAACTCAGATAATAAAGTCAGATAATAAAGCCTATTTTCTATACTTTTGCAGTATAAGTATAAATTCCCAATTAGGAAATAACTCTTAGTATTCAGGAACAAAAAAAATAATAATAATAAATTTGTTACATAATGTAACCAAATGACTTTTTACATACATTTTCATGTACAGTGGGGTCCAAAAGTTTAAGACCACATTGAAAATCTGGGATTTTTTTTTTTTTTATTTAAAATTGCAAATAAACAGAAGGTGAAATATTTAGCACAAAGAAAGTAAATGTTCATTATCTTGCATATTTAATATTCCAGATTCTGCACTATTTCTAGGTCCTTATTGAAATGTAAGCAAATGTGTGATATTGACCGTGTTAACTGCTTTGCACAAAAGGTCAGATTTTTCATGTCTAATCTCTTCTACTGACGTGTGTGATCAGACGACACGCTGATGGATTTGATCTAAAATGGATCATCAGGTTTTGCACAAACTTGTGAAGTCCGTGCCAGCTCGACTGCACACTGCCATTAAAGCAAAAAGGGCAAAGACGTACCAAATACTAAGAAACTCTGAAATTCATTTTTTCAAAGATTCTACTTTTCACTCAAGTTGTTGTCAATAATATAATTTGTAATGAAAATTGTTGTATTAATTTAGAAAAGAATGCAAACTACTTTTGGACCTCACTGTACTTTTGCGTAAAAATATAAAATAACATACACTATGACACAGGGCGATCAAATCCCTTTAGAAATGATTTGGATTTTAACGTCTCAGTCGAACCGCATCAAACAGAGCGTTAGCAGTAGCACACAATCACTTTATCACAAAAATGAGTTTTTAAAAATTAGTTTTTAAACTCCAGATGCTTCGTAATTATTTTCTTTTCAGCACCTAGAGCCTGTCAGGTATTTAACATTTAGCGAAACATCTTCATTTGGTACAGAAACAAGGGTTCTTCAAGGGTTCTTCGAATAATTTAAAGTTTTCACCCTCCAAAAGGGAACCGTTTCAGATGGGAAAGCACTTTGTTGTAGAGTTTTAGACATAGATTCTGTAAGAGTTCAACCAAAGATCCCTAAAGGGTCCATGTACATGTAATATCAATTTTTGGAAACTTTATTCAGTATATTAGAATAGAAAAATTAAACACGATTGAAAATAATAATAATTCTGAAAATAAAATATGCCATAATTTACATTTTTTTTCAAATATGAAGCAACAAGCTGTAATGGAAATACAATAAAAAATAGTGGATTGTTTTTTTTGTTTTGTTTTGTTTTTTTATACACTCTTCCAAGCACTTGCTCAGACTATTAAGTGCTGAGCCACCACTGTTCGATTAAATAAATCAATTATAATCTACATGTCATTTATTTTCTGTCTCAGCTCTGTCTATGGGGCTGCACAAAGAAAGAGCAGATTAACATAATCACAGTAATCATAATCAACACACTCATCTTCTATAGTGAGCAAATCACTCAGCTGTTATTCAGCATGAAAACACGAGCATTCTCTGCAATGCACTTTAGAAATAATTATTACTCGCTTCAGTCTGGGAAATTCTGGAGACGTCTTACTCGTCGATTTTGTGCTGAAAGAAATTAAATCAAATTACAACATTGGCATAAGTATAAAAAAAACTGGAATCCAGAGTTTTCACATATTCTCTCTCTCTTTTTTTAAAAAATTTTCCTCAATTTTATTTTTCTTCTTTCAAATTTTGCTCCTGTGCTCATTTTTCAGTGAATGGATCTTAGTAGAACGTCCAAACATCCTTTTGTGCTCTACTACACGTTGGGAAACATGTCATGATTCGTTTAGTGGGTGTGGCTAAAGGTCAGAGGACTTCTTCCTCCAGATTCCAGTTAGCTAAGAGACATTTTACGCCTTCTTTTAAGACCCAAACATCTGAAACAAGGAAAAGTGCCAGAATTTCAAAAATGCACCGTAAAAAATCTGCCAAGGGGAAGACATTTCGAGGGAAAAAAAAAAACAGAAAGAAAAAGACTAGTCACCATATCGAATTTATTTTAAAAACATTGATTTAAATGTAATTTAATTTTGGTTATTTAGTTATGACACCTACTTTTTTTTAAAGCTACTTTTGGCACAAAACTGACTCTCTTACTCCAACCACCAACAGGATAGCAGCTTAAAAATGGTTGATGTCTTTATATATTGATTATTTAATAAATCTCTACAATAATTCATTTGGAATTGATTAATTGATCATGTACCTCATATACATTACACATTTAGTACTGATTTAGTCCTGGGGTTGTAAAGTGAACATCTGCTTTCTGGGTTGCAGTAAATCTTGTAAATCACTCTGGTTATCACATGACTGCGTCGAATTGGAAGCATGAGGTCACTTCCTGTTGTTTATTACAGCCCATGTGTTAAATTGTGAGAAGAGAGCTTTATTTGTCAGGAGTAGCAGTCAGTTTTAGGTTACATTATCTTAGAGGAACCTGATGAGCTTTAAAGTGTGTAGCTGTTACAGTTTTCAGATGTTAGCTGGAACATTTTGGCTAGTTTCTCCTTTTTTTTTCTTTTTCTTTTTGGAGTCTCAGTTCCTCGGAGAGTTCTTCTCCCACTGTTATTTGGGCTTCCATTCAAATGTTTTGCCATTTTTAATCAAATTTCCACAAAATCAAATGCAAAATGAATCTGTGTTTCTATCAATAATAATGAAAGCACTATGAAATAATGTATATGGAATTATGCAGTGACCAGCAACAGAGTTAAACAAATTCAATCCACACTGTGTTATATTGTTAAATTCTTAAATGTAGTCCTGATGAAGCTTTACACACTCTCAGTGTTTTCTCAACCAGCTTCATGAGGAGCTTCGCCCAGGACACACTTCTGGAAGGCCGAGCTCCTCACTGCTCCTCTTAAGCTCTAAATGAAATCTGCTGGACTTGTTTTAAGTAAAAAAATTAAAATAAAAAAAAAATCAATGTATACAATCAATGTATTAACTTCATTATATATGTATAAAACATCATAGAAACAAATTTCAACCTACATTCTCAAATTCTGGAGTTTATTGTGTGCCGAACCGACGTAACTAAAAAAATATATGAAGTACAAAAATCTAAAAGGAGATGTTACGTATAGGAATGAATCGACTTCGTTCATGTGAAAATCCTGAAGATGATTTAAAGATGATCAGGAAGAAAAGACTACAATATACAAAGCACACGGCTGGGTTTTTTTTTTGTCTGTGTATGGAAAGCATTGAGACAAAGCAGCATGGAAAATGGAGAAAATTGACATTTGATGTTCATTGCTGTCACACACACACACACACACACACACACACAAAAGGCTTGTGATTAAAATGTGACTAGACTGCAGCTCTACATAGTGACTCCAATTAAACTGGGCTCATATCAGCTGAAAGATTCACAGCAGGATCATGTGGAGTTTATTAATCTAACACACAGATATACACTCTCCTTTAATAACACCTTTATAAACAGATACACTTCAAAATAACACAATTAATAAGTTATAATGTATTTAAAGCCCTGGACTGAACAGAAAGGGGAAGGTCTGAACGAATCGATTCTCTTAAGTGAATCAGGCGAATCAATTTGCAGCCCTGATGTAATAAAACTGTCAAAGACACAAATACCAAATATAACAGTGTTAGTAAAAATTAACAAGATAGTTCAGTAGACAATATAATTTTAGAATTTATCCTCTTTGCCCCAAATGCAGCCAAACATCCAAGAAATGTCTAGTTTATGAAGTGTGCTTCTGTAGATTTGCATTAAAAGTACGAGGCTAATGTCACAAACAAGTGAAGCGTATAGCCACCAGATAGCATCGTGCGACAGGTGCTTTCACACATATCAGAATCTGAATCAGAGCGAAAGTAGATCATTTCGGTTTGTTTTAAATCTCAAGAACACGTGGCATTCCTGCAGCACTACAGCTCTGTCCTTTGGCTCGGGTTATCAGCTCACATCTACAAAAAAATTCTACATGGCAGGTTTGATTCGCTTCCGGCAGTCGAGTCGATTCAGAGTTGAATCACTTTCTCATTGGAGTTCACTCGGAAGCGGACCGAGACCACCTCTCTGAGACGCTCTCGGACCCGAGCGTGATTAGTTGGGTGATTGGTGATGGTGTGATTGGTGTTTTCACCTGTGTAATAAGACCGCACCGAGGGACCGAACACACCAGGGTTCTGTACAAACTGCCTCAACAGGACAGGTGTGAAAGCACACTTAATCATCACACATTGTTCAACTTCTCAAACAGACCTGCTGATGTGCTTTCTGACTCGGCGTTATCTATAAAACGAGCAGAACTCTCACCGCTCCGTCCTGAAGACGAATCACTTTTTTCTTCAGTACATAATAATGTCACTCAACGCCGGCGAGTAGGTGTGGCCTAAAGTTTGAAAGAAGAAGAAGCCCGTATTTGTCACATACACATTACAGCACAGTGAAATTATTTTCTTCACATATCCCAGCTTTTTAGGAAGCTGGGGTCAGCTGTGATACAGTGCCCCGGGAACAGAGAGCGTTAAGGGCCATGCACAAGGGCCCAACAGTGGGGACTTAGCAGTGCTGGGTCTCAAACCCCCAACCTTCTGCTCAGTAACTCAGAGCCTTAACCACTGAGCCACCACTACCCTGACAGTGGAACTGTATGATAGAAGTGATTGGGATTTGATTTTATATTAATAAGCTCGTTTTATTTAACAAAACTCTTCATATGGAAGTTATTACTGAGGGAAGCGACATCTTTACATGATTTAAATTTTGTAAGCCTTGTAGATGTAGTGCAAAAATAAAGACACCAAGTATATCTTGGGGTTAAAATGAAATTTGTGTAAATTTCATTTTTGGCTGAAGCATTCATTTAAACTGGATTAGCGGGCTCGACAAGCTATTATTAAGCAGATAGAAACTCCTGTTTACCAGTGAAGGCTGGAGGTAATAACAGACCGGAGGCTAAAATCTAATAACTATAAACAGCTCGAAAAACAAACCTATCACGCAATGCATTAAACTGCAATGAGGCGAAGTGTTACACAAGCACACACACTTAACGGCTGTATGTGTGATTTTAAAATCAATGCTGTAATGCTTTACTGGGGTCATGCTGTGTTTCCTCCTAATAGCAAACACGGTAAAAGAACCCTTGTACCTCATCCAGGGTGACTTACATTTAAGCTCATTTATACAGCTGAGGGTTAAGGAGATGATAATAATATTGGATGTCCATAATGGGATTTGAACTCATAACCTTCTGAGCAATAGGCCAACATCTTAACCCCTGAGCTATCACTGCTCTTGTAAGGTGTTTGTTCAAACCAAAAAAACGCTCTTTGTTTGAAAAAATAAAGAAAACACCGCCTCGACTCAGAATTCCTACTCGGAAAAGTCGGGAAGGTCTCCTCAACCCCGAGTTCAGCACGCGTCAACATGGCCGCTCACGGTGTCAACAGTACAGAAAATACCACTTCACTACTGTAAACGAGTTTATAGCAGTATTTACTTTAAATCAATCAACATAAACATGTTAGTTGGTTAAATCGATAACGCTGACTGTACAGTTCACTGTTCTGAGAAAGTTAACACATCAAACTTAAGATCACGAATGTTAGCTGGCTAGTTTGTTGCTAACAAAACACACGCATTTATGGATGCGTCCGTGTCTTTTTCCGCTTTATTTACACCGAGCTAGAAAATTCATTCTGTGATTCAGAGTTGAGATGAGTTAAGAGTAAATAATCCACCTCATTCACTTTCATTACACCTACGACTCTATTTCTCAATCACTGCTGATGCTTGTTATCGATACAGTAAGTGTGAAAAATATCAGCGCAAATGGCGATCTAGTCTTTCTGCGTGATCACCTGACACGACTGTCCCTGATTGGCTGCATGAATCTACAGTCTGGGATAGAAAGAAATCAGCCCCAGCCTCACTTCTCTCTTCTTCACACCATTCTGTGTGTTTTTCTTACGACCGCGCAGGATTCTGTTGCACTCGGCTTCTGCAAAAATCCTAAATAATCTGCATTAACAAAACGTTTATTAAGAGCAAACAATATGATGCGGAGCCACAATGAAACCTAATATGTGTTTTTATCTCCAGGGCCGGACTTAGCACTATGCAAAGGCAGGCAACCGCTTTGGGCCCCCAGAAGCCAACAGACCCCTAAAAATGCAAATTATATATATTTTTAATTATTAATGCTAAATAATGTATGCTGAAAATTTAAATATTGATGTTAAAGCACTGAAATGAGGGCCCCATTGCTAAAATCACTAAATCTGCCCCTGTTTATTTCAGTCCTGCAGGAACATCTGGCTTTTTTCATCAGAAGGCTGTTGTAGGTGCAATGTGAAAGAATCGACACAAAGAATCGATTCAGTGAAGTGAATCATAACAGTGTGTGTGTGTGTGTGTGTGTGTGTGTGCCGGTGGGTGCATTCCAGTGTGTGTGTGTGTGTGTGTGTACCAGTGTGTGTGCATTCCAGTGTGTGTGTGTATGTTGTCCACTGTGTGTGTGTGTTCCGGTGGGTGCATTCCAGTGTGTGTGTGTGCGTGTGTGTGTGTTCCGGTGTGTGTGTGTGCGCGCGCTCTCTCGACTGCTCCCTCCACAACCGGAGAGCTCTCTTTGTTGGACATCATGAAACTCTCCCCGGTTTTCCGCCGCGCGTGCTCACGAGCCGTGACTCCACAGAGAGGGTTCATCCCCCGGAGCAGCTCGGTACCGGGGAACAGGACGGGGTTCTGGGTGGCGGTTCGGCGCGCGGCGTCCAGCAGCATCGGCGGTACCGGAGCCTCGGAACTTTCACCGGCTCTCAGCTTTCACACACCGCGCGAGACAACCGGCGGCGGGTCCGCGAGAGAAAACATCACCCGGTAAGAACGAGGTGTTTACGCGCACGAGCTAACTTTTAACTTGTAACAAAAGAAAGCTACAGGAAGCAGAACTCGGGCTCTGTCATGTTTCTCATCTTTCTCATGCTTTCATCAGCGGGGTTTACCATCACGACAACATGATCAGCACGTGACATGTCGTTTTTCATCTCGTTTTTCTTTCTTTCTTTTTTTTTTTCCCAATTAAAACTGTTTACTAAAATCAGCTCCACGTGCTGCTGCTGCTGCTGCTGGTGTTTAACCCGGACTGATGCAACTCTTCCAGGGTTGCCAGATTGGACTGTTTCACTTCACACACTGCTCAAACCCTGTGTTTTGGATGTGTAAAGTTTTATAAATGTAAAAATGTTAAACTTACACAAGAAGTAATTCATGTAGCAAATGTTTTACACACACACACACACACACACACACACACACACTAGTGTTTCTTTATAGAGTTGGATGATGTGATGATATATATCCCAGGCGGATTTAGTGATTTTGGGACCCTAGGCAAAATATAGGAATGGGGCCCTCATTTCAGTGTTTTAACATGATATTTAAAATTTCAACATACATTATTTAGCATTAATAATTTAAAAAATATATATATAATATATATATATAATTTGCATTTTTAGGCGGTCCTTGGCTTCTGGGGGCCCAAAGCGGTTGCCTGCCTTTGCCTAGTGCTAAGTCCGGCCCGGTCGGTATCATGATAAATTATATTGCGATACACTTTTCTGAGATATTGTGGGTACATTTTTATAACATTTTACAACTTTGTAAGCAGCTGATTTTATGTTAAAGTTTAAAATTGTAAAAGTAAAAAAAAAAAAAAAATACATTTCCTTTTGTGTCTCAGTTTATTTTTGTAGACATTTTTGTAGACACAATAAAAATCAGTTCATTTAAAAATTAGTTCATTTAAATTAAATACATAATAAACAAAATAAAGTATAGAGTTAATTTTTTTTAAAATGCTGTGTACATAAATTTATTACACAAAAAATGTGTAATTCATTTTTTAACTGAATTTTTCTCAAGAATCTTTAATTGAAATATCTTCAAGAATCGTGAGGTGATATTTTTGTCGTATCGCAAAAATTTGATCTGTTGCTACACATTAAAAAAGGAAGACTTGTTTATTACAAACATTATTAATAAAAAAAATAAAAAATGTAATAATTTACCAACTGGATTTTATTAAATATTTTTGTCACTGTTATATAAATAAACAGTAATCTTAATTATTAGGATAGCCTCATTTTTGCTTGTTGCTTAGCAACCAAAACTTTCTGAAGACTTGATTATTGCTTATATTAATAATTCTAATAATAAATCAAGATATTTGTTTAACACTAGTGTGTTTTATCATATCGTTTTTGACATGTCGTTGCTAAGAACAGCCTTATTCGTGATAAAATCGCTAACACGTGCCTTCTGAAACGCTTTATTTCTTCTGTAACCTGAAAAAAGAGTTTTGTAAAGACATCGATGGAATTGAATTACGACTTCATAAGACGTGCCTGCTTTCTGCTGACGTTTTGGTGACCTACACACTTTCAGATTTTCTCTACACACACACACACACCTCTCCAGCTTGATAATGAACTGATGAGCTGGAGTAAGTGTGTTAGTTCCTTAGAACTGATGATAACGTTTCCTGATCAAAGTTGCAAAACTCTGTACTGCACCGAGAACAGCTTTCGTAATCGGCGGCCTGCGGGCAGACGTGTCACTGTGTGTGTTATGTGACCTGGCATAACACACTCCACCTCTGCTAGCAGCAAAAACTAGCTTATTGGACGTTAAAAATCTACTTTCCTGACTGAGTGGTGCTATACAGACTATTTTTGCAGATCTGAAATAAGATAAATTTTCCAAAAGCTTTATAAACTTGTCATTGCTCTTTTATTACATGCATTGTGTATCATGATAGAATGTTTTTTGCCTTGTTGCTCATCCTTAATATTTATATAAAACATCTCAAATAATGTGGTGATATATTTATTTTATAATTTATGTTTGAATAAAAACAGTAGCTTGTAGTATAATGTGACAGGATCACCTGTTTTCTGTCGATTTAAAATGATGATGATGATGATGATGATGATGTGCAATACAACAATTTTGTCCTCAATCACTGGCTATATGATTATGATTTAAAAAATTATGAGTGAACAATAACTGTGATTATCATTTTAGCCATTATCGAGCTGCTCTGCTTGTCTGCTTGCTTATCTCTCTCAGATAATTTCATGATTCTGCTCTCTCATGTTCATTTTTTCACACACTTCTCAGGACGTCAGCATGGACTTTGGACCGCAAAGTTCTTAAGAAATTTGTTAATGAATAGAAATCAAATGAGGGTTTTTATCAAAGCGACCGGAGGAATGTATGATTATCAGGGCCGTGTCCTTCATACACATCATATTTTACATAAATTAAGCTTATAAATAACGTTAAGTGGATATTATATAAACCATTATATAAACACTTTTCTATTCTTTAAAAAAAATCTTATCTATAAACGTTGTTTTAATTGGCACGAAAAGTTCCCAGTTAAAAGTTTCTCCTTAGAACATGCGAAACAGTTCAAAAAACCATTTAGCAAAGAATGTAAAGAATATTTAAGCGTAGCGGATGGACAGACCCTGTGGTTATATACCGAATAAAAAGCATTCTTTGGTTATCTGTTTAAAGAAACTCTTAAATGTTCTTCGCAGAACCCTACAGCAGAGTGTTTTCCTGTTAGAATGAGTTACAAAGGAGCTGTAAAGTTGAATTCTGTTATTGGCCAGCTAGCAAACTAGCTAAATTAGCATGTCAACCAGCCAGCTAGCTAGCTAGCAAAAACAGGAAAAGTTGGCTCATCCCACTGTTGTCCTATCCCACAATCTTAAAACCAGGCACTCATGTGGACTGTTTGCAGTTAAAAAGCCTTTATTTTGAGGGCTGAAAACTTGTAAAAACATTTTCAGCTAGCTAGATAATTCTTGGCATCAAATATTAAAGCTCTTTTCTTTCATCCTGACTGCATGAAGGGCAAATGCTATGGAGTTAGCTTAGGAACAATGCAAAGCAGTGAGGAAAATAGCTAACTAAGTAGCTATATAAAATAGCTAATTAGCTACATAGGAACTAGCATTGTTTGTCATAACATTACTTTAATAAGTTTAATAAGTTTAAACTTGGTCCTATGAACATCAGGACATAAAAGCTCATGTCTATGAACTGATTTTCTTGCTTGCTAGCTAAAATATTTGGCTTACTCTCAATAGAAGCAAATTAGCTTAGCTACTTAGCAGGAAAATTAGCTACATAAGAACTAGCGTTGTTTGTCCTAACATTAATAAGTTTAATAAGTTTAATATGTTTAAACTTGGTCCTATGAACATCATTACATAAAAGCTCACGTCTATGAACTGATTTTCTTGCTTGCTAGCTAAAATATTTAGCTTCCTCTCAATAGAAGCAAATTAGCTTAGCTATTTAGCAGAAAATTAGCAGTCTCCAGATTAGGGTCCGTATGTCCACTTCAGGAGAGGTGCTGTCATGTAGTTGTAAGGTTTGTGTGTTTGTGTGTGTGAGTGTGTTTGTATAGGTCACTGGTTCCTGACTGCTTTGTGTATTAACAGCACTGACTATGCAGAGAGTCAGAACACCCGTAATCATTTTCTTTCCGTCTGTTAAGACATAAAACTGCAGGGGTAACATGGCTTCCTTTTGGGAATTTAAATAATCCAGATTGTGGATTTAACAAGGAGAGCGTGTGTTCAATATGTGGACTGATGAAACATCTTAACATGTTTTTGTGTGTTTCTGTAACAGGGAGATCATCCAGAGGAGCAGAGAGGAGCTCGCTGCCGTAGTGAAAACACACCCAGGTATCAAACCCACCTTGGCCATCATACAGGTACGGTACTTACTGCACCAACCGCATTAACACAAATTATACAACAGTTACTTCCGTCCATTAATCTGATTGGTCGAGCGGCGTTCCAGGATTGCCTATATTTCCTATAACCGCACTGGGATGTTTCACTGTCTGTATCACTCCACTCGTCTATGTTCTCTACGTAAATTTCCACTTTCTAGTTCGTAACGGTTACTACAGTAGAGTTCGCGACATCACCAGCGGACATGGCAAACGATTCTTTTCTCACGAATATAACTTCTGATGTAAAATATGAAAGCTAGTCAGATGAAGATGAAAAGGAAGAAGGGAAGACAATTTCACCAGAAGCACCATTTAACGGGGAATGTACAAATCATTATGAGCTAGCTAGTCAGCTACGTGCTATAAAGTGAGCGTAACTTCTTCGGTATCTATTTCTGCTAGTGGAGAAAAAAATAAACAGAACATTTGGCCATATTGGGTCAAAAATGTCAGTTAATCAATATTAATTTCTTGTGTATAGAACTGTTGTATATAAGCAATATCGCACTCGTTATCGACTAAAAATTTTATTACTATTTTTTAACCCTTTCATGCATAGGGTCCATGCTTATGGACAGTCTATTTAAGGCTCTTTTTTATATTTTAGGGAAATATAAGATCCTTCAAATCACTTGAGAGCATCACTGTAAATGAACATAAACTTTCTAGACTACTTGTCATTGTTTGTCAATCTTTACTAGATTTCTGTAGAAAATAAATACCGAAAAAAAGTAAAAAATGTTTTTGTACCACACTCTGCTGTATGCCTTAGATTTTTAAAAACTAGGTTTTTTGTTTTTTGGGGAAGATGAATCTTTTTTTAACCTCCTTGCAGCATGAAACAGTCATGAAACCTAAACTGTGTAACTTTTGTATGTTCAGAAATAATATTTTCTATAATTCTGGTCTTCATCACTACATATGTTAGTAAGTTAAAAATGTTGGACATTAAAAAAAATGATTTTAAACATACTGTTTTAGCTTTTTTTTTTTTAACTCATGGACAATTTGTTTACTTTTTAATATGAGTGATGTATGAATTTTGTTTCTATCATGCAATTTTAAGTAAAAATCTAAAGAATCTGGATATGTGTATAAATAATTTATGCATGAAAGGGTTAAATCTCTTAATGCTACAGCACCTTCATACATTTCTGAATTCCTCATATATTTTGTTACAAACTAATCATGTCTTAAGATCACCTAGTGCATAACTTTTCCATATTCCACATATGAAACTTTAAAAGAGGCGAAGCAACCTAGTTTTTATATCAATGAACATTCAACAGGCTCCATCTATCACTGTTAACAAAAGTTTTTTCACTTTAGCATTAATTAACTTTTTATTTGCCATACTTTTACTGGCAGGTTACTTTTACATAAATTGTATATTTATTATTTATATATATATATATATATATATATATATATTTGCACTTCATTTTTTACACATTTTATTACATATATTTATATAATTAGATAATTATATAGAAGTAGTTATATATAATTAATTACATGTAATTATCTCATTTTTATTGTTTTTTTTCTGTCACTGCTATTATTTGTTTCATTTTTGTTAGCCGATTTTACTATTCTATTTTTGACTACATTTTATTTCTTCATTTCTTTTTTATTTTTTTTACTTCACACTGTAAAGCACTTTGAGCTGAATTTGAAATGTATAAAAGGTGCTGAATTTTACTATTATGTACTTTTTATGTACATTATTATTGCTTTTATTTTACTATTATTATTATTACTATTATTTTACTACTCTTATGTATAATATTTTAAGGTTCTGAAATATTGTGTGTGTGTGTGTGACAGGCAGGTGAAGATGACGTTTTACTGGACATCAATAAGAAGATGGCGGGAAAGGTGTGTGTTAATTTATTATAGCTGCCCAAAATTAATACATATACTTTATACCTAATGCGTGTACGATTTAGGTCGATTAACTTTCCTTGTTTTGCTCTCGCAGGTCGGCCTGAATGTGATGCAGATCTGTCTGCCGAGCCACTGCACACAGGAGGAGGTGTGTTACTGAAACACAGCAGGACAAGTCTGATTTATTTCTTTTGAACTGGTTTTTAGACCGAGCGTGCACACTGCAAATCACAAGTGATTAAATGATAATTTGTTCACACCTCTCAGAGCCACAGTGGGTTGCTATAGTAACAAACACAGGCTTGCTTACGCTCATTTGGAAAGTTATCAAGGTTACAATCGTAAAGATTTCTGAGTGGATTATGTTTTACATAAGAGTCTAATCCCAGTTCTAAATGTGTTTTCGATGTCGAAATATGATTTAAATTGAAAGATTTAGCTCTATTTTGTTTCGCATGTGTATGTAGTGTGTGTGAGACTAAAAGCCGTATGAACATTTTATAAACATTGATGTTTTGAAGTCATATTCAAGACACTTTTATGTGATCCTATATATGACACATTTAAAGCATAGTTTTTTCAATTAATTCAGCATGTCGTAACCAAAGTTGTTGTTAGAAACAGCAAAAAATACAATCAACCGTGACATAATTATGTTGACGCACTGTATATTAATAGCTATGTTTCTGTGCATTATAACTCCAGTTCTCTTTGCGGAACAGACAATCTTCACTGCCCACGTTTCCCCAACTAATCCTTCGTCCACAGTTTTCTCAAGTTTCTCTTTTTTTTTTCTTAAAAAATTGTGCAGAAACAACATGCACAATCAGTTGCACAGGCTCCATCTTGATAAAGTCACGTGATAGACAGCTTTATTTTCGTGAGAGATCAGGTTTTGTGGATCAGACGCATTTCGTCAGGGATCTGTCCCAGTGAAAGGTGGTGTAGTATGTGAGCATCACCTGCAGTTGCACACATAGTGGACACACCCCATGTCCACAAAACAACAGATCGCAAGTCGTGGCACAGCGTGTCTAAGTTTTATAAAGTCGTATCCACTAGGCTTGAGAAACACAAATATAAACCATCACAGCAAAAACAAAACAAACAAATGAAACTGACAAATACAGTTTTTTTTACGAGATTGTAGCCTTTCACTTCTAATTTTGTGTTGTTGTGTAGGTCACAGAGGAGGTGCTGAGGCTGAACGAAGATCCGAATGTTCATGGTGTGTTCCTGTGTCTTCCTCCTTCGCTCCTCTCCCGCAGAGTGCTCAACTCCATCAAACCTGAGAAAGATGTGGACGGGTATTTTATAACTTGTGTATTGTGTTGTATATTAACACTCAAGTCTCCATTTTATCATCTCCACCTTCCATGTAGACGTATGATTACTGGGCCTCATTTATTAATCTTTTATTAAAGTCGTGTGTAAATGTTTTCATGGCCAAACTGCACTAAAAATGTGCAAAACTTTCACTGATTTTCTCATACTCACATGCAAATGTCGATAAATTCCAGGTAGCTGTTAATTTCGAAGTGTTTTCCTGACACAATTGATTTACTTTTAGCCACACCTACAAAACTCCATAAAAGGCAAAGCTCACAGGGACCTGAAAACAACAAAATGACAGCTAAAAGGTGAAAGAGCGCCTCCCAAGCGCAGGATGCGCTAAATCTTCCAGTAATGCAGCTCAGCCATTGCAGCGTGTTAGCTACCATAGATTACTTTTTGTCCTAAATAAATGACTAGACTTATGACTTTCTTATTTTATGGATTAGTTTTGGAATTGCGTTCTTTCAGTATGAAATGGCAGAGTTTCACAGAATGTTCATTAAATTGGTGCGTAATTGAAATAAATAAGTGATTTAGCCATGACAATGTAGCTCATATATAAAAAAGTAAATATGCAATTTTACGTAAATTTTACACTGATTATGCGTAAAGTTACACCAACTTGGGAGTGAAACTTAGGATATGAACTTACGAACAAATTCATTCGTATCCAGCTTGATAAATGATGCCACCTGACTGTATGCCATCTGTTGTGCTGCATAAAGTATTGGCCCCCTTTAGTCCAGCCATCAGTGCAGAGAGAGCACTATAGGACGACTGCTGTAGCTGATCCACTTGTACCTGCACACCACACACACACACACACACACACACACACACACTACTATATCAGTGTTGTTGCTGTTCTGACAATAAACCACCACGTAATTAATATTTGCTCAGTGATATTGCAATGGGGATCGATACACTCAGTAATTGTACACTTATGAAATATAGTAGATATGAAAAGCCTGTGTGTGTGTGTGTGTGTGTGTGTGTGTGCGTGCGTTTCAGGGTTTCGGACCTGAACGTGGGCCGTCTGGTGTCAGGAGCTCTGTCTGAAGGCTTTCTCTCACCTGTAATACGAGCAGTGCTGGAACTGCTGGCCAGACACGGTGAGTGTGTGGTTTTTATCTCATTCTCACACACACACACACACACACACACACACACACACACACACACTTGAATTATATTTATAGTTTGATTGTTATGAAGTTGCTGAACCTGTACAGAGTTTCTGCAGTCTTTAGAAAAAAAGTCTTGGAAATTTATTTTGTTTATTTTGGAAAATGATGAAATCTTCATCATCAAAATTAGTCTTTGGAGCATTTTTTATGAACTCCAACATTATTCGCCAATAAATGAATAACTTTAGAGCAGCATTAATCACTACTGCTCCTGCAGTACCATTGTTCTGCACATTTTACCTTTTTTTACCTCCTTTAATTTATCCAGTTTAACCTATTTTAGCCTTGTCCATTAGCTCATTAGTGGAATCATATGATTCGGGAGCCAAAATGTCCAGGGCATGACCAGGACTCAGAAATATTAGGTTTGAGGACAAATGTGCTGGACAGAAGCCCAGGAATTGGCCACGCCCCCTAGCGTGTGTGGAAAAGAAAGTGTTTTAGCTTCATGAAGTAGCTATGACTGTTTTAATATCTCTATATACTGTATTTAAGCACATCAGTTTGAGACACTGAACGTGTGATTTACATGATGCTAATCTGGTAGTTATGCACTTCTATTACTTGTTAGCTACGTATGTTCTCCTCGTAGGCTGATCGACTGTAAAAGAGATTTATTTCATATAATTTTTAAAATAATTCTTGTCATATTAACGTTCTGGGAGTTTGTTCAGACTTAAAGACTGGAACTTTGAACAAAAGAACTTCTAAACCTCAACTGCTTGGGTTTTCAATCCCTTTGGATAAATATGTGAACGTGTCCAGTATATGTGAATATGTGAATATGTCCACATGTTCAGATGCTCCTCTGGCTGGGAAGAAGGCGGTGCTGGTGGGACTGAACGGGCCGCTGAACGCGATCCTCCAGCATCTGCTGCAGAACGAGGGTGTGGAGGTGCAGACGAGCCACTGGAGCTCAGACAGGCTGCAGAAACAGGTAATGTGTGATGATTAGATACATGGTGATTAGATATGTGATGATTAGATACGTGATTAGATACATGACAATTAGATACGTGATGATTAGATACATGACGATTAGATACGTGATTAGATACATGACGATTACATACGTGATTAGATACATGACGATTAGATACGTGATTAGATACATGACGATTAGATACACGATTAGATACATGATTGGATACTTGACAGTTAGATACGTGATAATTAGATACATGACGATTAGATACATATTCAGATGCGTGATTAGATACACGATGGTTAGATACATGTTTAGATACAGTTGAGGTCAAAAGTTTACATCCCCCTTTCAGAATCTGCAAAATGTTTATTATTTTACCAAAATAAGAGGGATCATACAAAATGCATGTTATTGTTTATTTAGTGCTGACCTGAATAAGATATTTCACATAAAAGATGTTTACATATAGTCCACAAGAGAAAATAATAGTTGAATTTATAAAAATGACCCC